>VMDO01000004.1:614833-782047 GCA_007922755.1 Pedetes capensis
AGGGGAAACACTATTGTCAGTGCTTCTCTGCTGTTCATAGGGTTTTCAATGGCAGATTGATTTTTGGGAGGGGGTTGCCAGGTCCTTCTCCCAAGCCTACAGCTTCTGGTGTTCCCAGGTGGTCTCCCATCCAGGTACTAACCAGGCCCGACCCTGCTTAGCTTCCGAGATCTGACGGGATTGGATGCCACAGGGCTACGGCTGCAGGCACAAAAATAAATACATAAATGTAAAATAAATAAATAAATATACATTGTTGAGGCAGGCATGGGGGTGCGCACCTGTAATACAGCATTCAGGAGACTTTGAGGCAGGAGGATGGAAAGTTTGAGGCTAGTCTGAGCCACATAGCAAGACCCTGTCTAAAACACACACGCATGCCCACAAACACGGGTGGGAGGGCGCAAACGTATACAGATGCTAAGAGATGCTATCTGCAAGCGTGAGGCCCTGGGTTCAACCCCCAGTACCACACACACACACACACACAAAAATGATATCAATGTATTGCTTTTTGAAGTTGGATTAATTCACAGTAGGTAGCAATGTGTAATATGACATTTGTGCTCAAAAGATGGCATTAATCAAATGAACAAGCATAGGATGCACCCTTTTATACATACATACATATATATATATATATCTCACTCTGTAGCTCAGGCTGGCCTTGAACTTGTGGTCCTCCTACTTCAGCCTCCCATGTGCTGAGATTACAGTAGCACACCACCAAGCCTAGCAATGTTGTTGTTGTTATTGTTAGGTGCCATGGAGTCAGTGTCTGATTCATAGTGCAACAGGCAAAACACCACTGTCAGTTATTCTCTGCTATTTGTAGGGTTTTCAATGACGGATTGTTTTTTGGGAGTGGGTTGCTGGGTCCCTCTCCCAAGCCTCCAGCACCTCCCATCCAGGGCCCAACCCCGCTTAGCTTCCGAGATCTGATGGGATCAGATGCCACAGGGTTATGGCTGTAGGCACCTGGCAATGATGCTTTCTTAAAACAGCAAAATGGAAAGTTTTTTTCCAAGATGTATACATTTTTTGGCACCCTCTGTGTGTGTATATATATTTACATACACATACCTACATATATACACGTACATGTTGTCGCCATTGTCATCCTGCAACACTATTTTCTCACCCCTTAGCACCTGAGAGGAAACACTTCGCACAATGTGGACACAATGGCCCTCTTGCGCCTGCTGCAGATCACGTGCTGGGTCACGATGAGGAATGAAGTCCTGTGTCTAATTCGCACAGAAAAGCCCAAGGGAACCCAGGTGGCCTTGCTCTTGCTGAGCACTTTGGGGTTCATCCCTTTCCAACAGCACAGCATACTGCAGGCGATGGGGACAAGGCTGGGGACTGTGAAGGGGTCCCCCACCCTGGGGAGGGATGGGGCGTGGTGCTTACTAGGAGGAACGATTTCCCAAACCCTTCTACCTGGCACAATCCATCCCTCTCCTGGAGGGAGCGGCAGCAAAATGCTCCTCCTTTATCAACGCCATCAACTTCCAACACTGGCCAGAGGTCAGATTGCTGGATTCCTCCTGAGATAAGCATTCCCATCCATCTTCCCGTGGCGTCTTCTCTGCCCTCATCTGACCTGTCTGGAGCCTCATTCCAGGCCCCGCTGATGCCCCTTGACACTCTGTGGCTCCATCAGACAGAAGCTGCCTCTGCCAATCTGGGGAAGCCTTTGGAATGACAAGGTTCTGCCTCTGGGCCGGGGCCATAAACCTTGGTTCAGCAGAGGAATGAAGCTGTCCTGAAATCTGGGGGCCTTATCAGCTGGGGGATTAGCAGAGGCTGAGGCCTGACCCTAAAGAAAACCCCCGCACCCTGCACGCTCCCCTCGGGACTCTCCGGAGTTGAATGTTTGCAGAAACCAAGTCCAGTTAAGTAAACAGTTTCCGCACGTGAATGCCCACAGGGTTTCCCAGAGGACCCGACGGCCTCCACGTGGGGACTGTCATTTCCTTACAAACACAACATGGAAGGCGATCTTTGCATTCCCAAGATGACTCCACCAGCTGAGGAATCCACAGTCCCCCTTGAGGTCAGGGCCGCCGCTTCATTTCTGTGCTTTATGACAACAGTCCCAAAGGCTGCCCCCACCCCTGCCACGCGCGTCTTTCTTTGCCACAAATTTCTAGTAAACTGTTCAAGTATGCACTGCCTAAATTGAACCCTGATGCTAGGAACGTTTACGGGGCGCCCTCTTCAAAGCAGTTCCCTCCAGCCCAACAGTTTACATGTTGCTGGAAACAATGGGCTTGAGCACACAATTTATTTGGGTTGGCTGGGTTCATGCCGGTTGGAATCTGCTTTGCTGGGAACAAACAAACCCTGCATGTGTTTGGATTTATAATTTACATCCCCAGCACAAACACCTCATAACAGGGCTAGAAGGAGACCCAGTCATGAGCAGCACAGGTCACCGGCTACCCCTGCTCTTTCCAGGATGAACTAAGAGATTCCACACTTCTTTTTGCTTAAGCCATCTTCTTACCGACACGCAGCCCAGCAGAGAAATGTCAGAGGCCAAGGCTGTATACTGCCAGCCTGACCTCTGGGTGAAGGCTCAGTGCTGGCTCTTTCCCTGGTTGCCCCGTGGCAGAGCCTGCTCTGTGCACATCCTGAAACCTAACCCTTCCTGGTGCTAGGTCTTCTGAGTCATCTGCACCAACAACCCCTCTGCATCCTTCTGACCTCCTAGGCATCAGAAGCCCCATTTAAATGAGGGGGAAATTGAGGCACAGAAAGGTGAACACTTACTGCAGGTCCCACTGCTCATAACTGGCAAAGCCTGGGTTCTTGTTTTGTTTTTTGTTTCTGCAGTGCTGTGGATGGAACCCAGGCCCTTGCACATGCTATCCAAGCCCTCTACCACTGAGCCATATCCTCAGCCCTTGGATTTATGAGGCAGGGTCTCACTGTGTAGGCCCGGCTGACCTCCATCTCGTGATCCTCCTGCCTCAGCCTTCCAAGGGCTGGGGTTACAGGTGTGCACCACCATGCCCAGCCAGAGCCCAGCTTCTAACTTCCTGCTCCAAAACCCGCTCCCTCAATCCTCAAGCACTTCTGAGGGCAATTCTATTGAACTAACTGGAATGCTGCATTACCTTGACTTTTCATTGCAGCTGAATTGGGAGAGAAATAAGGTACATGGCAATCAGGACTTAACCAAAGCAAAACTGAGATCCTGCTCCCCAAATTAAACCAAACCAAATAAAAAAAAAAATCTGGAACAGAACATATTCCACCTAATCCCCTCCACCTTCTCCACTCCAGAGGAAAAAATGTCACATCCAGATAGAAACACGGGGTCTCAGAGGCTCTTCCATCCATGTGGAAGATCCAGGGCTGTCCTTGGCTTCCAGAGCATGCACTCAGGAAGACGACAGAAGCAGCTGATTGTGCATCCTGGACCCACAGCCCTTGGCCACCAGTCAGTGCTGTCTTTCCCAGTGGGGCTGGAGCCAGACCTTCCACCACCTGAGTCCAGGCAGCTGGGGCTGGGGCTGACCTGCAGGTGGAGTGGGAGCAATGGTACACCAGTTTGGAACCAGGACTTCACCTTCTATCTGTGCTTTCATTTGCACTGTCCTAGAACCACAGAACCACAAACGGTGAGGAAGCCTGGGCTAGCCCACTCCACAATGGAGGACCTCCACAGTGGCTCCGTATGTCCCACCTGGAGCTAGCTCCCCTGTCTGGCAGGTGAGCGAGGCCACCTTGGCCCCTCCAGCCCTGATCAAGTTGTCAGATGAACACAGCCACGTGGACGGCCCAAAGGAGGCCAGCTGACCAGGTGCCCAAACGGCCAGCCCACAGAATCATGAGGAAACAACGAAATGGTTGGTTTGGGGATGGTCCATCCCACAGCAGATACAGCACTTACCACAGAGAGTAGAATACACACCTGTTCTTTCCTAAGTCCAGGTGCACTGGTGCACATGGAGGCTGAGGCAGGGGGATCATGGGTTCAAGGCCAGCCTGGGCTATGTAGCAAGACCCTGTCTGAAAGCAAGCAAGAAAGCAAGCAAGAAAGCAAGCAAGGAAGAAAAGAGTTGAGGATGTAGCTCAGTGGCACAGCACCAGCCCAGCATGTGCAAGGCCCTGGGTTCAATCCCCAGCATCACACACACAAAAATTCTCTATTGAAATCATATCCATAAAGAGAATTCCATTGTCACCCATGTCTTATCAGGACAGCTTCTAGATGTTGTCCTGAGCACCTCTAATGTGTCCTTAGCTCACTCACTGGGACACTGGTAGCCCAAGAGTGGTTTCTCTGTCACTTTCTCTCCAGTACTGGACCACCGTTCTCCACATCCAGTCTACAGCTGTACCATCCTTGCATCCGATCCCATCAGATCTCAGAAGCTAAGCAGGGTTGGGCCTGGTTAGTCCTTGGATAGGAGACTACCTAGGAGTACTGGGTGCTGTAGGCTTGGGAGAAGGACCCAGCAACCCACTCCTGAAACAACCAGCCATCGAAAACCCTATGAATAGCAGAGAAGCCTTGACAATACTGCCGGGCATGGCAGTGTCAGGTAGTATTTCCTCTGTTGTACACAGGGTCACTATGAGTCAGACCTGACTCAACAGCACCCACCTAACAACAATTCCATGCACAAGAGTGAGCTGTCTCAGCACTGGGGACACAGATAAGTCAGGCACAGAACTGGGAGCTCCCAGGACAGCAGGAAAGGTGAGAGAAAAATCTCTTATATGGGGCAGGAGCGTGGCTCAGAGGCAAGAGCACTTGCTTAGCATGAGCCAGGCCTCCAATTCCACTCTTAGCATTACAAAGAAAACCCCCTACCTCTGATACCATCGTTCATTCAAGAAATACTTGTATACCAGGCCCTTCGTTAAGGGTTGGGAGGAAAATGATAGGAATGTCACAAATCCAGACCTCCTGGGATCATGTCCAGTGGGGACTATGATCGTTAACACAAAGAGAAGGTAAGGGGTTAAAGAGAATGTAGGGGTTAAAGGTCAGTGGGTTAAGGGTTGGGAGGCGGCTGCTGGGGAGGGGACCCACCTTGCTGTGAGGGGCAGTGGTGTTCCCCATGAGGTTTCTGAAATTGCAGGTGAAAGGGCCTGGCGCAGAGGAGGGGGAAGGGTGTTCCCAGCCAAGGGAAGAGCCAATGCCAAGGCTCACCAGGAGCCATGAGGGTAATCTGGAGTACCGTGTGATGCACAAACACAGCTTTCGGCGCGTGTTCAGAGACACTGAATTTTCCTGGAATGTACCGACCTGGAATTTGCATTTCCTGGAATGAAAATGGAGAGAAGCCTGCATTCCCTTTGCCTGGGGACTGACAAGTGGTGTTCACTATCGTGGAGTCACACCACCAGCCGCTGCTTCACTCAGCGTGCAACGCTCACACCGATACCCACCTGCGTGTATCGCTGTTGCCCACAGTGTTTCTACCTGGAGGTTCAACCCCGGCTACCTCGATAAGACTTCCTGCATTAAAATACATACAAGTCTATTATAAATCACTTTCCATTTCTTCTTCCTCTACTTCCTCTTCTTCCTTCTCCTCTTTTTCCTCTTCCCCATCAGCAGGGTCTCACTACATAGCTCAGGTCGGCCTCAAATTTGCAATCCTCCTCCCTCAGGCTCCCAAATGCTGGGATGACAGCCCTGTACCATGATGCCCAGCTAGTCTTCCCTATTTTATAGTTTGAGAATTACACATACCTGCTGTCATCATATAGATAGGTTGATCAAGTTGCTGTTGTTGTTGCTGTTAGGTGCCGTTGAGTCGGGTCTGATTCATAGGGACCCCATGTACCACAGAAAGAAACACTTCCCAACACTGTGCCATGCATGGCACTATGTCAGTGCTTTTCTGCTATTCATAGGGTTCTCAATGGCTGATTGTTTGGAGATTGCTTCAGGAGTGGATTGCCACGTCCTTCTCCCATTTGGGGGGAGCTGGGAATCAGGGCCTCAGAGCTAAACCACAGCCCCATAGGTTGGTCATATTATTTGCAAATTTCAGGGTAGACAAAGAGGCACTGGGTCTAATAGAGTTAGAACCCCAAGCACCTTCAAGTCCCTTCTTTGCTGCATGAGAGGGGGATCCCGGGTGACATTAGAGCTAACAGGAGATGCATGGTAAAGCTCAGACAGCCAGCAGCGGTGAGGTGTAGGATGAGGCAGAGGAGAAGTCAGATCCCTCATGTACTGCTGAGGAGGGATAGGAAATGGTACAGATAAGCGCAGGTCTTCAAAAAGCTAAGTATAGAGCACTAATCAAACTGGCAACTCCACTCCTCAGCATGTACGCAAGAAAAAGGAAAATATGTTTATAGCCAGACATGGGGGTGCACATCTGTGAGCCCAGCCCTTGAGAGGCTGAGGCATGAGGATCATGAGTTTGAGGCCAGCTTCAGCTACAGAGAGAGACTTTGTTTTAAAAAAGAAAAGAAAGGCTCCATTTTCCTTCTTTTCTTTGCTCTTCACTTCTTGCCCTTTGCTCTTCTTTCTGTAGCAACCACACGTGCACCTCTCCTTCCTTTCAGGCCTGCCATCTTCTCTATCTAAGGTACTTTTCCCTCTAGAAGCTGCTTAATTCTGTTCTCTCTGACTTTACCTTTCCCTTGTTATTGTTACTAGGTACCCTCAAGTTGGGTCCGACTCATAGTGACCCTATGTACAACAGAACAAAACACTCCCCAACACTGTGTGGGCATATGATCTATTTTATGTTTAAGCCCATTGTTGTAGCCACTGTGTCAATCTATCTACTTGAGAGTTTTCTTTTTTCTCATTGACCTGCCACTGTCCCAAACATGTCCTTTTTCAGGGATTGGTCCCTCCTGACAACATGTTCAAAATACATAAGACACAGTCTAGCCATCCTTGCTTTCAAGGAGCACTCTGATTGCACTTCTAGGATGCATCTGTCGGTTCTTTTTGCAGTCCCTGGTATATTTAATATTTGTTTCCAGCACCGTAATTCAAAAGCATCAATTCTTCTCCTGTAGCTTGGAAGTAGAAATACTCTTCTGCAGATTCATGCAGGGAATCCAGTTTATTTCAAGTTCTTTCCAGGTTTACCTAACCTTCTCCAGGTGCCTTGGTGTTCTCTGTAATTATTTTATAATGGTATACTATATCTTAACCTTATCTGTATTCTCTACTGTAAAGAGAGAGAGAGAGAGAGAGAGAGAGAAAGGAAAAATGAAGAGAAGGTGAATTTATAGTATGTGATCTGTATCTCACACACACACAAAAAAAAACAAAGATAAAGCTAGGGAGATAGGCAGAGGCATCCATTTCAAGGCATGCAGACATTTAATAGACACCACCTGAGACCAATCAGGCCTGAGGTAGGGCACCACCTAAGAAGCTACCACAAAGTCCTAGCGAGAATTGATGGTGGCTTGGGTCGGATGGTGAGAAGCAGCTGGATTCTGGATCTATGGGGAAAGTCAAGCCCCCAGGCAGGGGCTACTGTGAGAGATACAGAGGAGTCAAGGGCAACTCAGATCCAGAAACCTGCACAGAACCGCAAGGGGACCTGTGACCGGCTCTGACGGGAGAGCCTGGACACACAGGGCGCTCACTGGGCCCCGGCACTCTACAGAGCGCCTGAGGCAGGAGGACCAAGAGATTGAAGCCAGCTGGGGCTACAGGCAAAACCCTGTCTCAAAATGAGTAACAATAAGCCCAGGCGCAGTGGTACATACCCAGTGACCCGGGAGGCAGAGGCGGAAGGATTGCAAGTTCAAGGCCCAAGGCAGCCTGTGTAACACAGCGAGACCCTGTCTTAAGAAGAACAATTTAAAAAGGGGGGGGCTAGGGGTACAGACTAATGATTGAGCACTTACAAAGGATGTGCAAGGCCGTGGGTTCAAACCCCAAGTACTGCAAAATAATAATAGTAACAATATTTTTTTAAAGTGCCTTACACATGCTAGGCAAGTGTTCTCCCACTGAGCTGCACTCCCAACCCCTTTTTATTTTTTATTTTTGAGACAACACCTCACTAACTTGCATAGGATGCCTCTGGCCTCAAACCTGTGGTCCTCCTTCCTCAGCCTCCCAAGTTGCTGGGATCTCAGGCATGCGCCCTGGGGCCAGGCTGCATATTATGTTTTTAAAAGTTTGTTTATAATTTGTGCCTTGGGTTCTAAGTAAGAAGAGAGTGTGTCCAGTTTTTACTTGTTAGCGCTTTTCCACAACCAGCAGAGCATAGGTGTGTACAGAATCATTGCTCTGTTTTTCTTTTTAATGTTGATTTTTTGGTAACTCAGCCCCTCGTTAACCTGTCAGACTGCAAGGCCAGGGCTCTCCTGTGGCAGAAACCAAGCAATGTGGGACGAAAGGTGAGAGCACCGGCCCCTGACAACACTGCGCAACCACTCCGCCAGGCAGGTGTCTTGCGTCAGCCGGGTGTTTGGCTGAGCCTCCCTCGTGTCTGCAGGGTTTCTAAATAAAAACTAAACTAGCAATCCCATGGACCTTCCTCAAGGAGAAATGGAGACAGGAACCCTTGTCATTTTTGACATTTTCCGAGCCCCTCTTTACCCACCCCTAGGAGATGCAGAGCCCCCTGTTTGGGAAACAGGGACTTTGACTCCCCATGTCACCACTTCCTGGCTGTGTGGCCTTGAGCCAGCCAGGACGCCCTCTCGGTTTCCTCATCCCTGACCGGGGTGTAATGATCGTTCCTACCTCCAGGGCGTGAGAGCAGAGTGACATCATGCCCATAAAGTCAGCTCCCCATCCCTACTAAGAGAGCCAAAGGCCCAGGGTTGGGACCTGACCTTGGAGGGGGCCGAGTGACACTGGGGTGGGGAGGGGTGGGGAGACACGCAGGGGCCCTGCGGAGTGTGGGCTTTAGTTCTAGTATGTGTAAAGGTCTGACCTGGGGACACTGCAAAGGACCCATTGTCAGATGTTTTGAATCAGGCAGCTAGGTGGGCCTAGGATGGGAGAGAGCCAGATCAAAATAAAGTCACGGTCACTTCTGCCATTAACAGACACGGATTACACAGGAGATACAGAAGCTGAGCAGAAATGACAGTCTTCAGCGGCAAAGAGGTCAGAAGGGATTTAAATGTGGGGAGTGTCTACGGAATTTTGGAATATCGCCACTTCTTGTTCTTCAATAACCTTCCGATGTGTCAACACAGTATCTTTTTGTGACTCCAAGACGAAGTGACCCCAGTTAAATCTAGATCTGAGGATAAACCAGCATCATTGGAATTGCTTCCTAGTGCTGCAGACACCCCTCTTCCAGCTCACATAGCACCCTCTACCAGCACCTGCACTGCAATTCCCACCCTCCCAAGACACTGGTCTCATTTTCTCTTACCATCGATTGTTCTGTGAGAAGGTGTCTATTTTCAAGATGGGGAACCTGAGGCAGAGAGAGACTGAACACCAAGCCCCAAGCCCCAAAGTCAGGGCAAAGCTAAGATTGGAGCCCGAGTCAGCTGCCTCCAAAACTCACGCTTCACTTGCTGTACATAGCTTCACCTGGAGATCGCTAGTGTGATGTCAGGAGGGAATTAAAACTCAGTCTGAAGGACAGAGGTTGATATCTGATCTTACCATAATTATTCAAAGCCTCCATACTGATTCTGCACAGAGCACCAGAGCAGGCAAGTATATGGCCACAGGGCTTCTAAGAGGCTGATAAAAACAGGCTAGGACTATGGCTCAGTGCTAGAGCACTTGTCTAGCACGCATGAAGTCCTCGGTTCCTCCCCCAGGATCACACACACACACACACACACACACACACACACACACACACGCACACACAGAGAAGTTGATTAAAAAACACTAGGAAATTGGGGGTGGGGCTGGCGCACATCTGTAATCCCAGCACCCAGGAGGCTAAGGTAGGAGGATCTTGATCTTGGACTACATAGTGACTTGGAGGCCAGCCTAAACTACATAATAAGATCTGTCTCAAAAAAATAAAAATAAAAAACAAGCAAACAAGCAAACCAACTAACAAAAAAAAAAAAAAAAAAAAAAAAAAAAAAAAAAAACCAAAAAAAAAAAAAAAAAAAAAAAAAAAAATCACCAGTACCTCACTGCACAGATGGAAAGCTATGTTCTTGGCTCTGCCCCCCCACTGTGTGACCTTGATCAAGTTCTTCCACCTTTCAGCCTCCTTCAGTCTCTTGACCCACAGAAGGGGCAGGCAAGTTCAACAGTAAATTTGTAACTTTGAAATCTGATGATGATTTGTCTTATCTATCAGGAGAGAAACTTCAGTAGTACAGACAAAATTTTAAATGTGCATACCCCCAGGTTTCTTGGATTCTGTCCTATAGATATATACACATAAACTCATAGGCTGTGCTCACAGGATATTCACTACAACACTATGACTAATAATGACCTCAATGGCCACCATCACAAGACCTCCTAAGTAAATTATGACACACCTATGCCTTGGAAAGCTACGCAGCCAGGAAAAAGAATGAGGAAAGTATATGAGTAGTAAGGAGGAAGTATCATCATGACACATTGTTGAATGTAGTAAGCAAGATTTATCAATACATCATGCATGGGCCAGGTGTAGTGGCTCATGTCTTTAATCCTAGCAACTCAGGAGGCAGAGTCAGAAGGATCACAGGTTCGAAGCCAGAGGCAGCCTGTGTAACTTAACAAGACCTTGTCTCAAGAAAAAAATAAAAATGGGGGTAGGAGTACAACTCAATGGTGGAGCACTTACAAAGTATGTGGTATGTGTGAGGCTCTGAGTTCAAGCCCCCAGTACCACAAAAAATAATAATAATAAAATAAATTTTAAAAATCACATATGGTTTGAGCCTATTGCTGTATTTGTATATGCACAGTAAAAGAAGGGAGAGTAAACTGGGCACAGTGGCTCACAACTGTAATCCCAGTGACTTGGGAAGGAGAGGCAGGAAGATCACAATTTCAAATCCAGAGGCAGCCTGCATGATATAGTGAGACCCTGTTTCAAAATAAAGAAGTAAAATGGGCTGGGAATGTGGCTCAGTGGCGAAGTGCCTGCAAAAGCATGCATGAAACCCTGGGTTCAATAAGGGAGAGAGAGAGAGAAAGAGAGAGAGAGAGGGACGGAGGGAGGGGGGAAGAGAGGGGGGGGAGCGAGAGAGAGGAAGAGAAAGGAAGAGTAAAGGGGAGGTTTTCAGGTTTTCTTCTCTCCTATAAAAGAATTTACTTGTGTAATAAAAATTACTTTAAAATATTTTCATCTGTAGAATGCTACATAAGTTTAGTTTACATGGATCTCTCTCTCTCTCTTTTTTTTTTTTTTTTTTTGTGTGTGTGTGGTGCTGGGGGTTGATCCCAGAGCCTTGCACTTGCATGCTCTGCAAGTGCTGGACCACTGAGCTGCACCCCCAGCCCATTTTTTTACTTTTTAAGACAGGGTCTCGCTAAGTTACGCAGACTGCCTCTGTTCTCGAACTTGCGATATATGGATCTCTTTTTTGATGATGACTGCAACCCCATTTCTCTTTAATCTGCCATTCCCAGCAGAGTAGACTCTGCTTATCTGATTCAACATGGCCCATGCCAGTCCATTTTAGCTCACTGATGCCTAGAATGTCAATGCTCATGTGCCCCTTTTCCCTTTTGACAATTTCTAATTTTCCTAGACTCCTACTATGCACATTCCACATTCCGATTATTAATGGATGTTTACAGTTGTTCCTTCTCATCACCTGGATCTCATCCGAGAGGTTTCAAATCCTTGAACTACTGAAAAACTTGAGGATGAGAGATTTGCATAACATTCCTCAGAGTCACAAGTATCTCATGCGTTATGGGCCACCTACGCCCAACAGATTTGTGAAGAGGACGATTTGATTAGTGAGGACGCTCACCTCTAATTTTCCAGGCTGTCTGTACTACACGTAGGATCGAACCCTGAAGGAGCTGGAGAGCAGCTCAGGGGCAGAGAATGCGCTTAGCCTGCATGTGGCCCTGGGTTTGATCCCCAGCACCACAAAAAATAAATTTGTTGTTGTTGTTAGGTGCCGTTGAGTCGAGTCCGACTCATAGCGACCCTAAGTACAGCAGATCGAAACACTTGCCGATTCTGTGCAGGCAAATGATCTTATTTATGTTTAAGCCCATTGTTGCAGACACTGTGTCAATCCATCTGGTGGAGGGTTTTCCTCTTTTGCGTTGACCTGCTACTCTTCCAAACATGATGTCCTTCTCCAGGGATTGTTCTCTCCTGACTACATGTCCGAAATATGTAAGACGCAATTTGGCCATTTTTGCTTCCTAGGAGCACTCTGGTTGTACTTCTTCTAGGACAGATTTGTTGATTCTTTTGGCAGTCCATGGTATATTCAATAGATGTCTCCAGCACCACAATTCAAAAGCATCAATTCTTTTTCTTTCTCTCTTGTTCAAAAAATAAATAAGAAGTAAAAAATAAATAAGCAAGATTGAACTGTAGGGTGGGAATGAAGCTCAGTGACATAGCTCTTGCCTAGTATGCACAAGGCCATGGCACTGGGAAAAAAAAAGTTTGAACTCTATGTTGTTGTTGTTGTTAGGTGCCGTGGAGTCGTGTCCGACTCATAGTGACCCTCATAGGGTTTTCAATGGCAGATTGTTTTCGGGATTGCCTTGGGAGTGGGTTGCCACATCCTTCTCCCAAGTTTGTGGTGCTGGGAATTGAACCCGGGACCCCAGAGACTGCAGAGTGGCGCTCCACCAACTGAGCCAAATCCCAGCCCCTTGAACCCTATAGGTTCCTACAAAACTATTTACGTTTCTATCTCTGTACTTTGAGACCTCATACCTATGAGGACATTTGTCACACTGTATTGTAATTGTGTCCTTACACACAATGCTACTCAAGAGGTGTGGTCTGTTGAATGTTAAACTAAAAAATTTAGAGGTTGAGGTTGGGGGTGCAGCTCAGAGTGGAACCTGGGCTTAGTGTATATCAGGCCCTGGGTTCAATCCCCAACACCAAAAATAAATGTCTTAGGGGTTTTCTCTTTTCTTTTCTTTCTTTTCTTTTACAATACTAGAGGGAAGAACCCAGCACCTTCTGCATACTTTGCAAACGGTCTACCACTGAGCTCCACCCCCAACCCCTTTTCTATTTTTTGTCTTGAGATGGGATCTCGCTAAATTACACAGGCTGCTTCTGGCCTTGAATTTATGATCCTCCTGTCTCTGCCTGCCGAATCGCTGGGATTATAGGAGCATGTCATTGCACCTGCCCTCTTGGAGTTTTTAAATTTCATTTTTCTGGTAAGTAATTCTTAGTATATTTTACAGAGGTATCCATCTTCAATTGGATGGAAAATTGGGAGTTCGGGGTTTTTTGTTTGTTTTTTGCAGCACATGGGAGTTGACACACATACTTTGGGCCTTGCACATACTTTGCAAGTGCTCTTCCACTGGGCTGCACCCCCAGCCCATTTTTTAACTTTATATCTTGAGACAAGGTCTCACTAAATTACACAGGCTGCCTCTGGCCTCCAACCTGCGATCTTCCTGCCCCAACCTCCTGACTCACGGAGATTACAGGCTCGAGCCACCACTCCCCGCAAGTGGAGGCTTTGGAACCCACTTGGCTCAAGGTAAGGAAATGAAGTGGTGAGCAGAATTCAGCCTGAGGGCACAGGTCCTCAGGGCTGCCTGAAAGCCCTTCAGCTGGGACCTAACCTCTGCCTCAAGTGTTTGCCTCGGAACAGGAGAATAAATTCCCCTCTCAAGAAGGCTGCTGGACATACCTTGCTCTATTTCCAAAATTCTTATGGTGCTTTCCAGAAACAAATAGGTCTGGAATTAGAAAAATGACATCTGATTTTTAAAAAACGTTTTCTCCTTGCAAAATTGTTCAGTGGATGACAGAATCAGGACAGATCTGGGTCCTAATGCTCTGCCTCTCCCTCTCTGTTTAAAACTTTTTTTTTTCCAGTACTGGAGAGTTGAACTCAGGACCTCGTACATGCTAGGCAAGTGCACCCCCAGCCCCCTTATTAACTTTTCTTTTCCTTTTTTAAAAATTGTTTTTATTCTTTATTGGTTCTTTATTAATATTTCACTTTGAGACAGGGTCTCAGTAAGTTGCACAGGCTGCCTCTGGCCTGAAACTTGGCATCTTCTTGCTCCAGCCTCCTAAGTAGCTGGGATTATAAAACACGCATCACTGCATCCAGCTTCTGTGTAAATCTTTAAGGCAAACTATTTATGTCCCCTAACCTCCTGCCTTTTGGGTGCTGGGATGGAGCCCAGGTCCTTGCACATGCTAACCATGTACTGCACCACTGAGCTGCACCCAGCCCTGAGCTCCCCTTCTTATATCTTAGCACCCACATCTGTACATGGAGTAATAGTAATAGTACCCGGGCAACTGCAAGGATTTTATGTCACATTGTGTGTAGAAGACTTTGCTCAGGTCTGACACAGAGCCAGCCCTGACCACTACCTCAGGGCTCTTTCTTATCAGACCAGTGTGGAAACCCAAAAGAATCCCAGCCAATCACACAGACCATTTATTCAGCACTTGCCAGGGGCCTGTGACGGTACTAAGATGGAACCTGGGGCCTTGCGCAAGCGAGGCAGGCTGAGCTACACCCAGCCCCTGCTGTAGCTGTGGTCAGCAGCCCACCCTAAAGACAGGAAGCAGAGGACTGAGCTGCTGTCCACCAGGAGCAGGACCAGGCTCCCCAGCTGAGTGCCCTGCACCCACATTCAAGCTCTTTGCTTGCAGGCCTCTTCTGGATCCCCAAGAATGTCACACTGTGGGCATCACCTCTGGCTGGCTTCGTTGTTGCCCTCAAGCCTCTGTCACTGTCGGTTTAATTTTACATAAACCTGGCGTTCCTTGAATTTTTCTGAAAAATATGCTCACTTCTTAAGTGTCTCCTGAGGGAAAAGAGATCTCTTGAAATGATTGTGGCCTCTCCTTCATGTTGAACTCAATAGGCCACGTTGCTGGATATCGCTTAGCAAGCTGGGCTGTTTGTTGCTTTATTTTCCTTTTGGACATTCTTCACCATGGTTCACCGCTCTCCCCCTCATATAAAATCCCATGAGGAATTCTGACCAGATGCTAGGGCTGGGGGCAGGTCCCTTGGAGGGTGTCACATTTCTAGAGGGTTCTAGAAGGCAACGCGCCTCGCAACTTGACTTTTTATTTTTGTTTCTTTGTTTTTGTTGTGACAGGGTCTCACCGAGTAGCCCATCCTGGCCTAGAGCCTGTGTTGATCCTCCTATTACCGCAGCCTCCCAAAGGCTGGGACTTCAGCCAGGAGGTTGATTTCCAGGGTGATTTCTTTCTCAACTCACCACAACTTCTCTTCTCTCAAGAGTTGAATAGCATGAATTATAGTGATTTATTTATTTATTTATTTATTTAGTTAGTTAGTTATTTAAAAAAATTTTTTCTTTGCAGTGCTGGGGATGGGACCCAGGGCCTCACATGTACTAGGCAAGAGTTTTACCACTGAGCTGCAAGTGCAGGCCAGTGACAGTTCATCAGTGCTTCCTGTGTGCTAGGCACTGTGTCAAACACTTGATAAATATCTCCTCGGGTCCTCGTGACAAACCCAAGAAGTAGGTACCATTATTATCCTGTTCTACAGGGAAGGAAACTGAGTCAGGGAGGCCAGCTTGCTTCTGCTCATGACAAGACCAGGGCTGGAGCCCGCGTGTGACTCTGAGCCCATGCCCCAAGCTCTCCACTACCTGCCCCTTCTTCCGCCTTCTCCTGCCCAATCTGTGCTTTCCAACCAAGGTCGGGTGACAGACCGTGGTGTGGCCTTTTGCCAGATGCCTCACTTCTCTGAGCCTCAGTCAGCCCCTGTGAGAGACAGGAATATTGTGGTTATGCATCATATTTATTGATATCCCAGCAGACTGTTCCTGTTGGCACATTGAACTCTATTCCCCAAAATGTCATGCTGGAGTCTTCACCACCAGGACCTGTAAATGGCTGACCGTTTTCAGGACTGCTTCCAGAGTGGATCGCCACGTCCTTCTCCTGAGGTTATTAGGATGGGCCCTAAATCCATAGTCACTGGTCCCCTTATCTAGGCAGATGTGAAGACATGCAGACGGGAGAGATGGGAGTGCTGCAGCTATAAGCCAAGGGAGGCTAATGATCATTGGCCACCACCAGAAGCTGGGAGAGAAGCTTGGGGCAGTCTATCCCTCAGAACCCCCAAAGCATCCAACCTTGCCAACAGCTCCATCTCAGCTTTGTAGTTTCCTGAGTTGCAAGAGAACAAATTTCTGTTGTTTAAGCCACCCAGCTTATGGTGTGGATGGTCCCTGACCGAGGGTAGTTCAATAGCTATACATTCTGTAGGAACCATACTTGGAACTTGGAACTTCACCTTTTCCCAGGCTAGCAGCATCTGGTCAGCTACTCCCTCATGGTGCTGTGCAGAGACAGGGAGCCAAAGCTCCCCGTGAGCCCCAGCACCACGAGGGTGAAACACAGACACTCCACAGGGTACCGTGTGGCTAAACAAGGATGCTGGGCAGGTTGGGTGCCTTGGATGCATTTTCAACTTAAGATATTTTCAATTTACAATGGATTTATTGGGGTGTGACCCCATCATAAATTGAGGTGCATCTGTAGTTCATTACAGTAGCCCTGCAAATGAATCCATTTCCCTTGCACAACCAAAGGCTGCACCTTTACAGTCTGTGTCCACACAAATGCAAGAGCTTATTCAAGTGCAGGCCCACCTGGAAATTTTCCTCAGATCCACCTTAAAACATCAGTTTCTGAGCCAGGCACGGTGGTTCACACCTGTAATCCCACCACTCGGGAAGCTTAGGCAGGAGGATCATGATTTCCAGGCCAGCCTAGGGTACACAGTGAGTTCCAGGCCAGTCTGGGCTACAGGGTAAGACCTTGTTTCAAACCACCACCACCACCAATAAAACCAGTTTCTGACTCCCAAGTCAGAAACCTGCAGTGACCCCTGAGCACTTACATCTGTATTTCCCAAGTTTACGAGAGGGTAAGAATCACTAGGATGATGGTTAAAATTATAAGTGCTCCTACAATGGAGAAAAGACAGCCACTTACAAATGGTGCTGGGGAAACTGGATCTCCATATGTACAAGAATGAAAGTGGATCCATATATTTCACTTGGTACAAAAATCAATTCGAAATGGAACAAAAATCTTAATGTAAAACTATGAACTTTGAAACGACTAGAAGAAAATGTCGGGAATATACTTTAACACACAGGCATAGGCAAGTACTTTCTTAAAAGGACTCTAATAATCCAGTAAATAGTACCAAGAATTGACAAATGGGATTACATGAAATTAAAAAGCTTTTGCACAGCAAAAGAAACAATTGATGGCGTACAGGGAGAACCTACAGAATGGGAGAAAATCTTTGTCAACTATACATCTGACAGAGGATTAATATCTAGGTTATATAAAGAACTAAAAAAAATAAACACCAAAACCCCTCAGATAATCCAATCAATACATGGGCAATGGAACTGAGCAGACAGATCTCAAAAGAAGAAATATAAAAGGCCCATAAATATATTAATTAGCCAATAGGGAAATGCAAATCAAAACTACACTGAAATTCCATCTCACCCCACTCAGAATGGCTAGTATCAACAAAACAAACAATAAATGCTAGTGAGGATGTGGGGAGAAAGAAACCTTGCCACACTGCTGGTGGGACTGTAAAGTGGCAAAACCATTATGGAAATCAGTATGGAGGTGCCTAAGAACACTAAAAATAGAACTACCATATGATCCAGCTATACTACTCCTGGGCATATAGCCAAAGGAATCTAAGTCATCATACCACAGAGACACCTGCACTTCCGTGTTTATTGCAGCACTGTTCACAATTGCAAGCACTTGGAATCAGCCCAGATGTCCATCAACAGAAGACTGGAACAAAAACATGTGGTATACATACACAATGGAATATCATTCAGCCATAAAGAAGAATGAAATTACGTCATTTTCAGGGAAATGGATGGATCTGGAGATGATCGTTTTAAGCAGAACAACCCAGACTCAGAAAGAGAAATACTGCATGTTTTTATCTTATGCAGAAGCTAGATCTATCTTAAAGGGGAAAACACACACAATTGTGTGTATTTAAGATTGGAAAATACAAGGGGATTTATCTGGAGGTGAGAGATGGTAAGTGAGAGGGGGAGGGAGAGGGAATTAGTGGGAGGGGGAGCAACAAAAGAGGATAAAGAGGGAGAGAACAAGTGCAAAGCACAGGAAGCAACTGTGTGAACATCTCATGATGAAACTCACTATACTGCATGCAAATTTTTTAAAAATTACAAGTTCTTGCTGGGCATGGTGGCATGCGCCTCTAATCCCGGCACTCAGAAGGCTAAGGCAGGAGGATGGATGAGAGTTTGAGGCTACCGTGGACCACAAAGCAAGACCCTGTCTCAAAAATAAAGAAAGAAGTAGGCGCCGGGAGTGGTGGCGCATGCCTGTAATCCCAGCGGCTCGGGAGGTGGAGGCGGGAGGATCGCAAGTTCGAGACCAGAGGCAGTCTGTGTAATTTAGTGAGACCCTGTCTCATAAAAAGCAAAAAAAAGTGGGCTGAGGTGCAGCTCAATGGTCCAGCCCTTGCAGAGCATGCAGGCGTGAGGCCCTGGGTTCAACCCCCAGTACTGCAAAAAAAAAAAAAAAAAAAGAAAGAAAGAAAGAAAGAAAGAAAGAAAGAAAGAAAGAAGTAAAATAAAATAAATTCCAGGCTCCCTGGGCCTGACCCCAGACCCCAGAAATGGCATCCCAGAGAGGAATCTTGGAATCAGAGTTTTTAATACCCACCCAAGCTTATTTTCTTCAGGAACACTGGAGGCACTGGCTTAGAAGACAGAACCTGTAAGAGGCCCAGGACCTTGTCCAATGACCTTGGTGAAATGGTGCCAACCTCCCTGCTCCAATGTCATCTCCCCAGGCGCCCTGGCATCTTCGGCTGCTGCCTGCCTCCTCCCGCCAGCTTGCTCGCTCTCTGCAAGAGTTTGGGCTCTTGCCATTTTCCTCTCTTTCCTCTTGTCTTCTGGACCTGATTTGATGCCACAGACCCTAAAGGGATTTCTAATTATGCCATGTTGCCTTTGCACTGGCTTCCCCATCCAGGTCTGCGAGTCACCGTAGGCTCTGGCCAGGCTCGGCCTCGTTCTCAGCCATTTTCTTTACACCAAGCTGCAGGCTCGGGCTCTCTGTTCTTTTGCTTTCCTTTTAATTTGGTGCTGGGGCCCCACTGCAAGGCTTCACTCACTCCTAGACAAGCGCTCTGCTACTAACTGCCCCCAGGTGCCCCACCCCAGGCTTGCTTTGAATTCTTCAAACACACCAGGATTCCCCCGCCTTGATCCTTGGCACAGGCTCTTTTCTGTTTGAAAAGACACACATCCCCAACCACCACCTTAGAGTGCGCACACACAGCATTTGTTTCAGTCACTGCAACTGTCTGACTTGTTGCTAAGATTCACAATTCAGAAGTTTCACAAGCAAGTGTCCAGCCGGTCTTAAAGAATCAGAAGGTTGCCCACTCTGAGGCTGCATCCCACACAGCCACTGGGCCTAAAGGTGAGACCTACCCGTCGGGCCAGAGCTTTGTCCTCTGCAGTTCCCACCCAGTCCCAACCTGGGTCAGGAAGCTGTGGGGTTGGTGACTTGTTCCCTACCCCCACACCCTCTGGTCACTTGCTCACGGTCATCTCGGGCAGGTGGCTTTGTTCCCTGGAGCAGCCCAGCATCTGGCCTGTGTTCAGCACAAAGCTAGACCTGGAAGCATAAATATGGCCTGAATGAAGCGGCAGGTGAAGGAAGGCCCTTCTCATCCATCAGCCCCCAGGCCACCCACTCATGCCGCCATGGAGTCATACCTTTCCTTGCAAGGCTCATTAATTTGCTGTCCTGTGTGCCTGTATCCCCATGAGATCTTATTGCTTGTTAGGTGCCATCGAGTCAGGTCCAACTCATAACGACCCTATGTACAACAGAAGGAAACACTCCCAACCCTGTGCCATGTGGTTGCTGTTAGGTGCCATCGAGTCGGTGTCTGACTCCTAGCAACCCTATGTACAACAGGCAAAACACTATTGTCAGTGCTTCTCTGATATTCATAGGGTTTCCAATGGCGGATTGTTTTTTGGGAGTGGGTTGCCAGGTCCATCTCTCAAGCCTACAGTACCTGGTGTTCCCATGCAGTCTCCCATCCAAGTACTAATCAGGTCTGACCCTGGTTAGCTTCGGAGAACTGATGGATCAGAGGCCACAGTGGTACGGCTTGCAGGCAACACAATGCTATGCCCGGCACTATGTTAGTGCTTCTCTGCTATTCATAGGATTTTTGAGGGATGATTTTTATGGGAGTGGGCTACCAGGTCCTTCTCCCAAGCCTATAGCATCCAGTGTTCCCAGACAGTCCTCCATTCAAGTACTAACCATGCCCCCACTGCGCTTAGCTTCCGAGATCTGATGCCACAGTGGTACAGCTGCAGGCAGGAGATCTCACTAAACCACAAATCTGACTCCTCCAGCTCTCAGTTTTCAACACATTAGGAGGCTCACAGCAAAACTCTGCACCCAAGCCTCTGAGGTTCTTCCAGATCTGCTTCCCACCTGACCCTCCAGCCTCTCTCTCCAGAGAGGGTCTGCCCCACCCACTGCCAGGCTCTGGCTGGCTCCCAGCCCCTGTCCTCCCCCCCCACCCCCCAGCCTGCCTAGCTCCCTGGCCCTGGAATGCCCCCGCCCCCGGCCTCCCGAGACTCCTACTCATTCCTGCCCTGGCTCCAGCTGCTACTTCACCCAGGAAACACTCCACCCCCGGCTGACTTAGTCATTCTCTCTGCTCCTACCTCTCCTCCTTGCACCCTGGCCTTAGCTTTGAGTAGCAGCTTAAAATAGCAGAGGGTGTCCTCTCTGAGCCCTGGCGTGTGCCAGGCACCGAGTGAGCACGCTTTATCTCCCTAATTCTCACACCATCCTGGATGTTTCCCTCGCTCCCAAGCAGGGAGAGAGACAAGGCTCACTGCTCCCCTCCCACTTCCCAGAGGCCACCACTGCTGCCCTAGTTCATTTATTTAAAGATGTTGCCTATGTTGCCCCAAACTCCTGGACTCTAGTGATATTCCTGCCTCAGCCTCCTAAGTAGCTGGGACTATATAGGTGCCTGTCACATACCCAGACTCCCGCCACCTTTTTGGTTTTACTTACTTATTTATTTATTTAGTGTTTTGAGACAGAATCTTAGTATATAGCCCATGCTGTCCTAGAACTCATGATTCTCTGACTCAGCCTCCTGAGTGCTGGGGTTACAGGTATTAACCACACACCCAGCTTCCTGCCACCCTATTTTAAATTCACTACCCCTCCCCCAAGGGCTGGGATTTAGCTCAGTTGGTAGAGCGCTGCTCTGTAGTCTCCGAGAGCCCTGGTTTGATTCTCAGCACTGCAAATATGGGAGAAGGCAATCCCAAAATAATCAGCTCTTGAAAACCCTATGAGGGTCGCTATGAATCAGGTATGACTCGATGGCACCTAACAACAACAATCACCCAGTTCCTCTCTTCTCTGCTTTATTTTTCCGTGGCTCTTAAGCCTTCCTATGCCATATATTTATATTAATTTGTCTGTGCTTTGGTTCTTTCCCCTGGAATGTCAGCTCTGGAAGAGCAGAGATTTTGTGGGTTTTTGTTTTGTTTTGTTATTGCTACTGTTTTCTTAACTGCCCAGCACATAACAAATACCAATAAAAATCATTAAATCAAAGAACATAGATATTATTACTGCCTTCATTTCTCTCCTGAGGGAGTTAAATGTGCCCAAAGCTCCATGGTTGGTGGTAGAGCCAGATGTGACCCCTCGATGGTCAATTCTAGTGCCCACTCCCTTGATATTGGACCACCCCCTCCAGGGGACAGTTTGTATTTCTCTCTCATGGGCCTAATGGGGCGGGAGCTCTGTCCTGTTCCTATGTGGTTTCCTGGTCTGATCCTTGGTGGGCATTCACAGAATGTTTGCTGCCCAATCTGTATGATGACTGTAAAGACCCCCTGGTAGGAATCACCGCATCATTCATTTTTCCTGTTGTTAGCCTTAATACCCATGCCAAACACAATGCTATATATACAGTTGGGGCTTAATAAATACTCAATACACTGATGAATTCTATTATGGCAGTAGGTAATAAAAATAATTAGATGCCAATAACACAGTAAAAGTTAACATTAACAGAGTCCTTACTCTCTACTGGGCCCTATTGTCAGTCCTTTGTATATGAACTAAGACAATTAGTTCTCTTGTTATCTTCATTTTAGATATGCATTAATGGAAGCTCAGAGTAGTTAAGAACTTGACCAATGTCACACAGCTAGGAAGAAGCCAATTCTGGCCTTGACTGTAGGTATCTTGCCTGAGTCATGCTCCCACCCCAGTGCTAGAGACTGAACCCAGGTCCTTAGCATATGCTGGCCAACCACTCTACCACAGAACTGCACCTCCAGCTCCTAAGTCAGGCTCTTAAGGATCACTCTAGGCTGCTGCTTGGAAAAATGTCCATTAAAAAGCTGCCCTGTGTGAAAACAAAAAGAAAGGCTTATTATACATTCCCATCTTATTTTAAGCTTTTTTTTCCCTTTGGTAGTACTAGAGGGTTAAACCCAGGGCACTTCACCACTGCACCACCCCTCCAGCCCTTTTTAAATTTTGAGACAGCATCTTGCTGAGTTGCACAGGCTACCTCTGTCCTCGAACCTTGGCTCACTCCTGCCTCAGCTTGCAGAGTCTCTGGGGTTACAGGCACGCACCACAGGCCCCGGCTTATTTCAAGCAATTTCTTTCAAAGCTTTCAGCAGGCAACATTATTTGCTAAGTAATAATCAGTAACATTTGCACCTCACTTGATGGCTTGCAGAGCAGTTTCATAGAGTTTCTCATCTGAACCCTGTAACGATTTGATTTGAGGAGGTAGGCACTGCCAGCTGTCTCCTTTTTTTTGGGGGGGGAGAGCCTGGAAGCTCTGAGTGGTTAAGGGAATAGGGCCAAGGTCTCCCAGTCAGGGAGCAGCAGAGCAAGGACTTCAATGAACATCCATCAGCTTAAAAAACGAATAAGAACCAAGTTCCTCCAGATATAAAGCTCTTTTGTGAAATTTAAAATTAAGTAAGCTAATCCATGGAAAAGTGCTTAGCCCAGTTTCTGGCACCTGGTAGTTCTCTTATGAATGTTAACGATCATCACCTTCATCGACCCCTCTTGGGAACAAGAGTCTTCTGGCCAATCACTGCAGCCCGCCTGTGGACCCTGATGGAAAGATTACTCTTTCCAGTTCATCCCTGGTAATGCTGAAACAATGATCAACCTCCATGATCCCTGGGGGGCCATAGACTGTGAAGAGCTGGAAAGGATGGTGGAGATGACCTCATCCCATGCTCGATCTTACAGATGGAGAAATTGAGTCCCAGAGAGGGAAAAGGTCAGACAGCAAACTCGGGGCAGGACCAAGCCAAGGGCAAGGCTTGGGCACAGGGCCTGGCCCATCTGCCTTCCACGACAGGGGGTTTTGGGGATTGTTTTTTTTTTTTTTTTTTTTTTTTTTTTTGCTAAAGGAGTATTTAACTCCTAAAAGGCTGTAGGAAATAATTCATTCCTTTCCCTAGCTGGGTGCCCCACGACCCTAGCCCCTCCTCCCCCCCAAACTAGTAAAGCATTATAAGCTATTAACCAGAAAGCAGATCATGTGACTTAATTCCACTTCTGCTAAAGGGCTTAAAATGCTTCGGTGAGTAGCCTGAGATTAATAAATATACACTTCAGCTCTTTTTCAAAGAATTATTAACCAGCCCCATCAAAACTGGAACTTGAGCAATCAAGGAGAAAAAGAGCTGGCAGGAGAAATTCCTTGAAAAAAAAAAACTTCACCCCCATTGTATATGACTTCTTGCCATCTTTTTTCCCCCTAAGAGTTGGAGGAAGAAGGAAAGAAAATATCATTATGCAAAATGTGAATTAAGAAAACTAACTGTGGAAAATTACAAACTCGTTCCACCTTCCCAGGTAGATTCAAAGGATAACACGGAGAGTCTGGAGAACCTAAAGACAGAAAGGATTGGGAAGAGGATGAAGTCCGAGTATAGCCTTAACTTTTCTCAGAGGGCCGAGGCGGTGGGAGAGCCCAGCAGTGGGTGGGGAGCCCTGTCCCACTCCTGACTAATAATTTTGAGAACCTATAATTCCTGGAGGCCTATTAGATAGTCCACCTTACTCACCTGTCTAGTCCACTATTAATTCTCCCAGGCATGGCCCTGCTTTTCCTTCCATGTGTAGGTCTTGATCAGCTTTAGCCTGAGGATTTGGGGGTGGGGAGGGATGACGGAGAGAAATGAAATCAGGGTCAGTCTTTTAAACGGAAGCAGCAGGACTAGAAATCCTCTCTCTGCTGTTTCTCTGGGCTTCATGCTTCTCAAGAAAGGCTGACCTGCAGGTCTGGAGAACAAATGTACACTGGCTTTCACAGCTCCAGGAACGAGCGGGCACCCCTCCTCCACACCACCTTTATCAAACTCAAACGATTTTCCACATTCCTTCCTTACACAACCCAGGCTCACGGGTGCCACAGGCCTCAGAAGGAATTCTGTTTAGGAGATGCAGGAAGCTCTGGACAGGCTCTTCCTTCTAGAAAGGAAAGTCCAAGGAAAGAGGGATGCCACACCCGGCGGGGGGTGAGGGGTAGGAGGATGTGACAACACCTCCAGGAATGCAGGGCCCACACAGGTGCGCTGGCACCCATGAACTTCCTTCTTCAAGGCCTGATAAATCGATGTCGATAACAGTAATAAAGCTCAACCACACAACAACCATTCACACTGAGCTGGGGCACTGGCTCCCAGGGTGGAGCCCTGCAGCCTGGGCAGAGCGTGAAGACAGAGACTGGAGGCCTGAAAGGTTGGGGCTTGTTTTTTAGTTACACCTGTTATCACTGTGTGGTCCAAGGATCTCTTGAGAGTCCCTGAGACCTCCTTAGGGGACTTGCAAGACCAAACTGAGATGTTGCTTCTCACTGATTTGTCTCACAGGTATACCAGGGAGTGTTCCAGAAAGGACATGACATCTGATGACATCATCACTGTAATGACTACTGGAACGTGCGCCTGCGTATTGCTTTAAACATGCCTCAGTTTTAACT
Organism: Pedetes capensis; assembly: GCA_007922755.1. Taxonomy (NCBI): domain Eukaryota; kingdom Metazoa; phylum Chordata; class Mammalia; order Rodentia; family Pedetidae; genus Pedetes; species Pedetes capensis. The sequence goes on from VMDO01000004.1 coordinate 640,007, forward strand.
GTACTATGATACATATTGACAGAACAAACAAAATGCTTCAAGGTCCTCCATAATTTTTCAGTGTAAAGGGACCTTGAGATAAAATTAGTTGACAACTGCTATACTAACCCAACAGTACTAATCCAAACAGTTAAGAGAGTTTCAAGCCTGTGGCTGCTCCACCACAACCCCACACCTTGTCTCCATCACAGCTTAAATCCCATAGCTACTTTCTAGAAAGGGTTGGGGAAGGCATTCTTTAGCTTGAGTTGATTTTCTTCCCATCTGTATTTCTACCCAAAAAAATGGTCTCATAAGCCTTAAAATCTACCACAAACATTTGGTGAACTCCATGGAAAAGATGGGCTTTTCACTTAGAACCGGGGGCAAAGACGGCCTGAAGAACCCACTCGCAGCCCCAGCAGGCCCAAAGACCTATCTGAGAGCCTGCCAGCAGATGGGCTCTGTGCACTATTTGCTCAATGCAAACGAAGCAGCAGTGGCCCGAGGTTCGGGAGCTTTCATTCAAGGTGGAGGCTGATTTCCCTCATTGGCAAAGAAAAATGGGAAAATGGATCTCATCGCAAACTGGGAGGGCGAAGGCGAGGCACGAAGGTTAGGAGGGCTTTGCGGCAGGCAGGGAGATGAGGGGAGACCGCCCTGGAGGGGTCAGGTGGAAGGAAGAGCCTAACCCACTCCTTTCGCCCAACTCAGGTCAGAACCCCTTCCTCCATCGTCAGGCCCTATCCCGCCCCCAGGCTCTCAGCTCAGATGAACAGCAGTTTCACGAGGGAGCGCTCCCCCAAGGGTGGGGACCCCAGGGGGTCTCCTCCAGACAGAATCTCCAGTCTTCTCGCCTCGCCTTGGCCAATGCTAGCCAGGGTCATGGAGAACCCCATCCGGGTGTGTAGACAGGACCTAGTGTTCTGTTACCCAGGGACACAGCTCTGTTACTCGGGGAAAGGAACACAATCGAGAGGCTGGCGTTGGTGGAAACAGCAAATGGCCAAGAAATGCAAGGACGAGAAAGACTTCAGATATCCAAAAAGAAGACAAGCCCTGACATGCTGGCCTAGACGTCCTCGGCGCCGTCCTGGGCCTCAGCCCATTCCTCCCCTCACAGTACCCACTGGACCCTCAGAAGGAGCCGTGCAGTCGCTGAGGACAAAACCAGGCCAAGAGAACCTAGAGGTTTTCCCCTAGTAACTGCAGCACATGTGGGAAAACTTGAGTTTTGCCACCAAGAATTACAGCCTGACGCCTAAACGGCGAAGGGCGAACGAGAGGCATCCTGGAGGCAGGATAGGGACGCACGGGAATCCAAGGGCGCCAGGGCAGCCGAGCCTGTCGCGCACTCCAACCCCAGGCCTGGTGGGTGTCTGGTGAAAGCCAAGCAACGCGACCTCCAGTCTGGGTCCTGGAAGCAGGCGCGCGCCCGCGCGTGCGCACAAGGCCCACCGGCTAGAGCCGCTCTCCAGGTGCGCTGGCGCTTCCGGCCAGCCTCCCTGGACTGTCTTCCCGGGGCGGAAACTGCACGGCCAGCGCCTGCGCGATGCAGCTCTCTAGCTCTGCCTGTAGAGGAGGTCCACGGCTTCAGGTGATCCCGCCCCTCCCTCGCTGCCCCGGACCAATCGCACATCTGTGGGCGGGGTTTTCGAGAAGGCGGCCCGCCCATGCGCCACGCAAGGTGGGCGCCGATTGGTTGGCGGCGTGGGCGCAGGTGCGCGCTTCCTATTGGGCGTGGGCGGAGCGCTAGCGGCCGAAGCTGCTCGGAGGCTGCAGGTGAGCGCGCGCAGGCGCTGCGGCTCTGGCCCGGCTCGGGGGAACGCGCGCGCGCGCGCGCGCGCGGGCTCGCGGGGGAGGCGACCGAGAGCAAGGCTGCGGCGCCAGTGGACTCCGCTCCGCCCTCTCCACAGCGGCTGCCGCCGCCCCCGAGGCCTGGGGAGAGGGAGCTCTGGTCCCCGCCCGCCGCGCCGTCAGTCCGACCCTCGTTCCCGTCGTGCGAGCAGCTGCGGCCGAGCGCCGCGCACACACCGGCGTCGCGGCCGCCCCTCTGCAGGTGCTTGCGGCGAGGCGCCCCGGCCGCAGCCGCGCTCAGCCCGCCGCCCGCCGCGCTCCCCGCCCGCGCTCCCGAGGGCGGCCGGCCGGAGGAGGCCGCCGCGGGCCCGGCGCTCACCATGAACCGCAGCCACCGGCACGGGGCGAGCAGCGGCTGCCTGGGGACCATGGAGGTGAAGAGCAAGGTGCGCGGGACAGGGCGCGGAAGGCGCGGAGCTGGGGTTAGGAGAAAGGAGCTGGCGGCTCTCGAGCAAGAGAAACTTGCTCGAAAGGGGCGGTGGGGGGCGCCTGTGTCCGCTCCCGACACAGTGGGGCTCCTGCTCGCATCCCTGAAGCCCGGCTCTTGTTTTCAAGAGGGGAAGTAAGGGCCCAGGGGAACCCGAGGATGGGGAGCGTTTGCATGCAAGGTGGTGCAAAAGGTTTGCGGGGATTCCACCTGCTGGGCCTGGGTGAAAGGCTTCGGAACACCCCACTGTCACTTGTCATCCCTTTCTGCGGTTCAGGGTTGCATCGGGTGTCGAAGAAGAAGAGCCCGGTGGACTCAACAGCCCTCGTGAAGTTAGCTTTGCTTCCTGCCAGGGCTTTTTCCAGCCCTAACTTCGGTATGCGTTTAATCTATGAAATTAGCGCTATCACCTTACGGTGGAGTGGCACTTTACAGTTAGAGCCGATGCTCTTTTTCGTGCTGCCTTGCTACCTTGTCGCATCGAGCGCTTTCACCCGTGGCCACCGGTATGCCAGTCTGCCGAGAACGACCTCGGTATCTGCTGAATTCCTAAATCGCAAGGCTCGGTGAGCAGAGTAGTCTGTGGGGATTAGTTAGGGAATGCTCTCCAGAGGGGGTTTTCAGCTGGAATTTGAAGGTGATCCGCAGCCACGGCAACATTTTCAGCAAGCTTTCCGTGAGTCAAAGAGCCAAAAGGAACTTAGACTGGTCGGGTTTTCTGAGGAGTCTGAGAGGAGAAGACAGGCTCAGGATGGTTTGGACCTCCCCCAAGCTCTGCTTTAGGACAAAACCTTGACCAGAGGCTTTTTACAGGATCACTTTTAGACCCCAAAGAACACAAATCAGAGTTCCCTGGCTGGGCCCCACAAACATTTCAGATAGAATCCAGAAGGCCAGACAACGTAAAAGGAGATTCGTAAACGCATATCAACTTCAAAAATAATGAAGTATCGCTGACTAGGAGACCCCTGGGAGACTGTAGAACCAAACCAGAGTGATTTGGATGCAATAAGGAAAGCTTCCTGGACCTTGTTACTGTCTAGGGTTAGTGTTATTGTCTAAGGTTGGTAAAGCAAAGTCCTGCTAAGTTTCTCTAACTGAGAATCACATGGAGAAAAATCTAAATTTGTTTTTAAATGATATTTGTGATTTAAGAATTCTTATTTCAGAATCTGGCTGTGGTGGCTTCACATCCTTGTAATCCTAGCACTCAGGAGGCTTAGGCAGGAGGATCCCAAACTAACCTGGGCTACCCTGTCTCAAAACAAACAAACAAACGTTATAATTACGTGTCAAGATAGGCACTAGTTTCAGAAATGATTATTTTGTAAGAATAGAGCGAGTCGAGGAACGCATGCCTGTAATCCCAGCACTCAGGAGGCTGCAGCAGGAGGATCATGGGGAGTTCAAAGGTAGCCTGGTCTACACAGCAAGTTCTAGGATGCCTGGCCTACACGAGACCCTGTCTCATAAAAACTAAATGAATGAATAGAATTGTAGTAATTATAGCAATTTAAGGAATATACTCTTCCCTGGGTACTCATGGGATACAGTATAGCAAATTGAAGTGAATTGCTCAAACGAAAGAGTTAGGGTGACTTAAAATATATAGTGCTTTTCCTCTAGGGATATAGTGGCAGTCATGGTTCCATGCCCAGTGGTTGAACCTTCTCCTGGCAATTGTGTTACAAATCTAGTTTGGGTTTATGGGAGTTGAGGTTAGAAAAGAAAAACTTGTGATATTGAATAATAATCCTAAAATTCAGTTTAAAGTCCTAATCTTAGTGAGTCTTAATTTTTTTATCATAGGAAGAAAAGGGTAAGGATTCTATGTGCCCCAGTAAGTTCAGCCAAATAGGAGTTTGTCTTCAGTAGTAGATAACCTTGAGCTCTTGAGGACTGGACTTTCAGGCTTTTTGCCCTTCTCTTCTGTCTTGTGAATTTTGGTTCTTTTGCATACTTCTGTCTAAACGCCATAGTGCATATTTGACCTGGCATACTGCACTTCTGGTGAACCACATCTTTTTCTAGAACCAAGGAAGTCTGAGAACGTGCACTGAATGAAATATGGTCCCCTTGTCCTTCTAGCCATCAATAAATACACACAGTATAGAGACTATCTTTGACATTTTAAGTTTGAAATATATATTGTTGATACATTTATTTATGTATTTATGTATATTTATTTAGATAAGGTCTCACTGTGGCCCAGGCTGACCTCAAACTCATGATCCTCCTGCTGCAGCCTGGGATAACAGGCATATACCACCAACCCAGCAAACCATTTGTGATTTTAAACACTGGAAAAAAATGAAAAATAAAAACTTGGGCAGTCCTCTTCCCATATCTTCCCCACCCCAGTTCTGGAAATGGAACCCAGGGCCTGACACATACTAGGCAAGCACTCTTCCATGAGCTACACCCAGCGCCAGGTTTTAAAATGTTTTTCCTTTTATGCTGCTTTAGTTTTGTAAACTGATATCACTAGTAAGAGGTTGTAACCAAAACTGGTAGTATGCAGGTCCATGATTAGGATTCTTTCTCTTCTGAATAGAAATCAGTAGCAACTTTGTTATCTTTGTTGGGGAAGGGAAAAATGGTACAGATAATAAAAATAATGGAAAATGTAAATATAACTAGTTAAATCTGTGATACCAGCAACCATGTGACTTCTTTGGTAACTGAATTATCTTCCTCATTGTTTCTGTAGAGTTGGGAAAGTTCTCAGTAATCATGGTGATGCCCTTTAATAACCTTGGAACAGAGCTAGGGATGGAGCTCAGTGGAAGTGGAAGAGCGCTTGCCTAGCATGCATGAGGCCTGGGGTTCAATCCTCAGTGCTGCCCTCCCCAAGACAACTTTGGCACAGTCTTTCAGCCATAAAATTCCTAATTATTATTCATGAATAAACGGAATATTAAAATTAAATTTGCATTTCTAGAATGTACCAATAGATTCTGGGGAAAGAGTCCACACACATTCTGGATGCCCAAGACAAACTAGACCAGGCAAAAAAAAAAATTGTAAATGGTTCACAGGGAATAATCGTTGATCCAGTCTAAATTTTATCTGTCATATTTTTCTTCATGTTATAAAAAGTTCTCTTAATCCTATTGTTTTGTTGCAAGAAGCATAACTGTTTCTCCTTTTTTTTCCCTTGCCAGCATTTGCAAAAGGGCACATCTACTGTGAAGCTATACAGTTTTCCATTGTTTTTATCTGAATAGTAAAGTGAGAGAGAAAAAATGTTAAACAAAGAATTTTCACCCAAAAGCTTTAGCAAAAACAGGGAAGCCTAAAATGTTAAATGGTTAGATGTTACTCCCATTTGCACATCAGAAGTGATAAGCTCTGTGGATGAGTCAGAAAGCACTGTCAACTCTGTTGCCATACCAGTGTCAAGAAAATGGAGGAGAAACTATGACTTTGATAACATCATAGGACCAACTGATAGGAAGGGTGTTCCCTCAGTTTTTATTTACTTTGAAATGTGAAGGTGTGAGGACCTTTTGAGAGCTTTACGCATGAGTCACCTCGTTTTCTTGACAAATGTTAGGTGATGATATGTCAGGAATGTTTTTGGAGACTTTATTTGTTAGAGGTAAAAGGTGGGTTTAGTTTTAATTCAGTGTAAAGCCAGTGAGCAGTACTGGTATAAGCAAGGTATGCACCTTGGATAGCTCGAAAGCAGTGATATCCAGAGATGTCCAGATGCCTTGTGGAGCCCTGGGGAAAATGAGTTGACACATTTGTAAACTGCTCAGACTGTTAGGATAGGGACTTTCTCTGCATGATGCTTAAGGCTGTCCGGGTAGTATTTCCTGATAACAATAGTAATTGAGAGGAAAAATGTTCAGCAGTCAAACACGTTTGGCAGACATTTGTTGTAAACATATTTTGTGGTCCTGGGGGTTGAAACCAGAGCCTTACACGTGCTGCTCACATGCTCTGTCACTGAGCTGTATCTTCGGCTTAAAAAAATTTTTTTTTAAATTAACTGTAGGGCTTACCTCACACTTTTTTCTTTTAATGGGTCCGAGATATTGAACCCAGGGCCTCTAGCATGCTGGACAAGTGGTCTTCCACTGAGCCACGCCCCTAGTCACTTAACTGCACCTTTCCTATGCTGATCTGAGTGATTCCTAAGGCAGCAGTGAGTGATGTATCATTTCCCAAACTTATGTGACTGGGACACTTTTATTTTTCTTCCCTTCCTTTTCCTTTTCTTTCTATTTTTAGATTTTTATCTTTTTTAGGACTTTTTGAAGAAGGCTGATTAACTTTTCTTAGGTATTCCCATTTGAGGAAATACTATGCCTGTTTATTGTGGGTTAGCTGAAGTTTTTCTCTTTTTTTCCCACTACTGGGGAACTGACCCTAGTGCCTTGCTCTTACTTTGCAAGTGCTCTGCCACTGACCTCTACTCCCAGCCCCTCGTTTACTTTATTTTTTATTAACCGCGGTACTAGGGATTGAACCCAGGCCCTCACGCATGCTTTGCCACTGAGCTGTACCCACAGCCCTTTTTCTTAATTTTTTGTCTTGAGACAGGGTCTCATTAAATTGCTCGGGCTGCCTGTGGCCTCAAACTTGCTATCCTGCCTCCACTTCCCCAGTAGCTGGGATTACAGGCTGCGCTAATGCGCCCGGCCCTTTATTTTTTAAATCAAGGCAGGACTTTGCTAATTTACATGGGCTGCCTCTGGCCTCAAACCTGCAGTCCTTGTACATCGGCTTCCAGAGTTACAGGCATTCTCAGGGTGGACTAAGACCCACGTTAATGAATTGGCTTTGACAGGGCAGAGGTGTGGGGAAGCAGGCTTGAGACTCAGAACCATGAGGGTAACTAGTGAGCGTGACGGAGATTGTCTTCCTCCCCATTGCTGTGATCCTTACATTCCTCCCTGAAGGAATTATTCTCTTTACCAACTAATTGGAGAGTTTTTGAGGCAGGCCCCTTAGCATTCTGGTCTCTAGAGCCTAGCACTGTGCCAAGCACATAAACATTTGTTCATTAATTGGATGGTTGTAGGATGTATAAATAAAGCTCACTAATTATTTATTTATTTATTTATTTGCGTTAACACAGGGAAGATGCATTTTGCCTCTACACCTATTTCTCAGTTTTGTTTGTCTTTTGAGACAGGGTCTCACTTTGTAGCGCAGGCTGTTGGACCCCAGGATCCTCCTGCCTCAGTCTCCTTGGTGCTGAGATTATAGGAGTGCACCACCACACCCACCCAAGCACTTCATTCTGTTTTCTTTTCCTTCCCTCTCCTCAGTCCTCTTCTCCCCTCCTCATTCCCCCCTTCCCTCCCTTCCCCTCCCTTCTCTCCTCCGTTTTCATTTCTTTTCCCTTCAGTGCTGGGCATCAAACCCAGGGCCTTGCACATGCTAGGCTAGTGCTTTACCACTGAGCTACGTCCCCAGCCCTAGACCTATTTCTTATACGATGTGCTCACAAGAAGCTCAAAGTCCTTTTTGTATATTTTGCTGTTGATTCTTGCCACATCCCGTGAGAATGTCATTCTCTTTATGGGAGAGGAAACTTTGATGCTTCTGCAAGTGATCAGAATCAAGACTTGGGCCTGTCTTTGGTACCTGTGACCCAAGAGAGAGTATTGCTGTTGTCTGGGCTCCCGACTCGGTTTGAGCTGAGTCACTGCAGGAAGTCCCCGGTGAGGCCCCGGGCACCCGGGGATCAAGTCAAGCCAGCATCTCTTGACAGGCCTGCTCTTCACAGATGCAGCAGTGAGGGACTTTCTCATGCTGCTCTGCTTTCTTATCTCCTGCTAGTGAGGTTTCCAGCAAGGGACCATCTTCTGTGCTAAGGAAACACTACTTTACTTGTGCATTTTTTATGGCATACATTTTCAGATTGGGTCCTTCAGTTTTGTTTTTTGAAAAAAACCTCAACGTATTTGTTGTATTTCTAGTTTGGAGCCGAGTTTCGTCGGTTTTCACTGGAAAGATCAAAACCTGGAAAATTTGAGGAGTTTTATGGATTACTGCAGCATGTTCACAAGATTCCCAACGTGGATGTGTTAGTGGGTTACGCAGACATCCATGGAGACTTACTGCCTATAAATAATGATGATAATTACCACAAAGCAGTTTCAACAGCCAATCCACTGCTTCGGATTTTTATACAAAAGAAGGGTAAGTACCGCTGTTTAGAAAAATTGTTTTAGAAATAGAAGTCTTGTGTTTTCCCCATTGATAGGATTCACAAACTTTGTTGCAAACTTAGTGAATAAACATTTATGTAAATATTTTGGAGGTCCTTCTTTTGTTTGTTTTCTGGTCTTTGTTGTTGTTTTTTGAGACAGGGTCTCACTGTGTAGCCCAGACTGGCCTGGAACTTCCTGTACAGACCAGGTTGGCTTCGAGCTTTCAGTCCTCCTGCCTCAACCTCTGGCATGCTAGGATTGCAGGCCACCATGCCTAGCTTGTATAAATCTTACTATGTTAACAGACAAATAGATTAAAACATTGGTACTATTGTTGGTTTAGTTAATATCTCTATACTTCACTGAGTGTACTTTAGAAAATTTGTATTTTATTTATTTTTATTTTGTTTGCTTGTTTGTTTGCTTTCTTGAGACAGGGTCTCCCTGTGTAGCTCAAGCTGTCCTGTAACTTGCTAAGTAGTCCAGGCTGGCCTCAAACTCACAATGAGCCTCCTGCCTCTGCCTCCCAAGGGCTGGGATTACAGCTGTGTGCCAACACACCTGGTGAAAATCTGTGCTTTTAATTGTTTTGATCTTAATGCCTTAGGTTTTTAAAAATAGAAATTGGGAATTTATTAAATGTTCCTTTTGTGGATTGGATTATTGTCCATTTGAGAAAGATGTGGTGAGAAGAGTATGACTTTGGAGTTGGAAGTATCCTGTTTCTGGGTAACCCATCTTCAATACCTGCGTTTACCACTTGATAGATGCCTGAAGCAAAGTTGTGTAATCTTTGAAGTCTCAATGTCTTCACAAAGTGAATATAATATCTTGTAGGATTACGTGCAGATTAAATAAACTCAGGGCAGCAGCCTGGCTTATAGTAGGCACCTAGAAAATGTCTTTGTTCTTTTTCCCTTTTAGGGTGTTTTCTACATAAATAGTATAAAGCTAGCTAATTATCTGGAAAATTAGGCAGCAAGTCATGATTTTGGGGGGGTGTAAACCTTGTCTTGCAAAAGAACATTTGATATGAGTACCTGGCAAGCATTTCCAAACATATCTGAATCCTAAAAAGTTTTCTTTTTAGCTTTGTAACCTCTGTGTATAACCTACACGAGCACACACAGATGGGCACGCTAGGAATCACTGTGATGTGTGCCGCTTACACCTTTCTCTTTGGTAAATGACAGGTTTGAGAAGAGCATCAGGCCGATTGTCGGCTTAAATAAGGCCTTACGATGTTGGTCAACCAACTCAGAAAGTGGGTTCAGAGGAAGGGTAAGGATTCCCCTTGAAGATGACACTTTGTTTTCAATGGTTGATAACAATTGGACACTCCTGGGGCTGTGAGATTCCAGTAATCATGTGTCTTTGCTTTTCTGGGTTTGCAGGAACTAAAGTCCACCAACAAAATAAACTTCCAGGAGTGACTTCTATCAGTGTCTCTGGGCTTATTTACAGAATGCTTTGACACACAAAGCCAGCTGAGGTGGTTAGCATAGCTATTTAATAGGAGTGTGTCCTACACAGAGGGTGCCTGTGGCAGGATTAATTTGGCCTCTCAGCATGTGGTAAGTGGGTAGTGGTTTGCCGGTAGAGTCCGCGGAGCAGGTGGTGGAGAGGTGCTGGCAATGGAGGAGGAGCCCAGCGGAGGGAAGGGGTGAGGAGAGCAGTGGTCGGTACACATCGGAGGGGCCTCCTGGTATCATGGCCCTCGGCACTGGCCGGAGCAGTAAGGGACACAGCAAGCACAGCTGTGTGGTTTTGAGCTTGACAGCTGGGCAGTGTCATAAACCAGCAGAGTCTTGAGGAGAGATTGATGTGGGGAAGAAAACGATGAATTTGGTCCTAGGACATAATCTTACCAGGTTGGTGAGTTGAACATACACAGAAAATTGGAAAGAGTAGACTGGAGTTTGGGGCAGAAATCTAGTAGACTAGAAACATGGCAGTTGGACTTTGGGGAGTAGAGATAAGAACCAGCTAAGGTGATGACCAAGGCTTGAACCTTGGAAAGTTGCGTAGGGGATGCCAGAGAAGGACAAGAGCCAGACCAGGAGAGCTGAGGGCAGAACATTTGAATGGAACTCATCGCTTTAAGTAGACTGAGATAATTTGGTTGAATAATAGGCCTTTCTTATTAGCAATTATAATTTCCAATAAAAATTTAGCTGCAGCACTTAATGTGTATGTTACCAGAGAGCAGCTTTTTAAACTACAACTATCTGACAAAATGTTGTTGACTTATCCCCTTTGTTAGAAAGATTATAGGAGTTGGGTTATACTGCACATTTTGTTAGTGGAACTTTAACACTTTCATGCCCATGGAATTAATCCTAATGTCTTTTAAAGGTTGTTATCTTCTGCTATTTCCTTTAAATTTTTTTTACTTACTGAGTGGTATGATTTTTTTGAGACCTGTGAAGATTTTTATTTTTGTTGTAAACATTGCAGTTTAGAAATACAGTTATAGTTGGATGCCATACTGTATGCCTGTAATCCCAGTAACTCAGGAGGCTGAACCAGGAGGATGGCAAGTTTGAGACCAGAGGGAGCCTGTGTAACTTTGCAAGACTTTGTCTCAAAATTAAAAAAAAAATTAAAAGTAGGCTACGGCTGCAGCTCAGTGGTAGAGCACTTGCAAGGTATGTGCACCCCTATCACCTTATTTTTTATTTTTTTTATTTTGAAGGAAGGTCTCGATAAATTGTGTAAGCTGCCTCTGACCTTGAACTTGTCAGCCTCTGAAGTTGCTGGCATTGCATAAGTGTACCTCCACAGTACCCAATGACATTTCATTTCTTCTTCTTCTTTTTTTTTTTTTTTTTTTTTTTTTTTTTTTTTTTTTTTTTTTTTTTTTTTTTTTTTTTTTTTTGCAGTACATGAGGATTGAACCCAGGGCTTCCCACATGCTTTACAAACGCTCTACCACTGGGCTACACTCCCAACCCATTTTTTCTTTTCTATTTTGAATCAGTATCTCACTAAGTTACACACGCTGCCTCTGGCCTCAAACTCTCGATCCTCCTGCCTGTGCCTCCCAAGTTGTTAGGATTAAAGGTGTGAGCCATCGAACTTGGCTTTTCTTTTCTTTTAAACAAAGCTGAACCAATGTTTTTGTGTAAACCTTCATTCAGGAAACTAATAGCATGATATTAAGCATAGTTATATTTTACTGCTTAATTACAACATGTTTTCTGTGTTCTCAGCTATTGATTACAATTAAGGGTCGACAGGGCTAGGTTTGGTGGTACACTCCTGTAATCCCAGCAACTAGGGAGGATTGCAGGTTGGATACTAGAGGCAGTCTGCGTAATTTGGAGAGATCTTGTCTTGATAAAAAATAGGAAATGGGCTGGGGGTGCAGGCCAGTGGTAGGGCAGTTGCAAAGTATGTGCAAGGCCCTGGGTTTAACCCCCAAGAACCTCAAAAATAAAATAAAATAAAATAAAGGTCAACCAGGCAGCAGTTACACTTGGTAGAGTACCAAGTGATTTTTTTAAAACCTTTCCAAAACTATTGAAAATTTTAAAATGGTATGATGTTTTAAAATGTAACACTTCACTGAATAAAATTTCTTTGAAGTGACAGGTCATAACTGAATATGTAAACTACTTTATAGCCTGAACTCTAAGATAGCATTGTTGTGTATCTAGCAACATTTTATAACAATTTATTGTTAGAAGAAAAGCCCCATACTCTATTGCCTGAGCTGTTATCATGGAAGCAAATACAAAACAAAAACCCTGATGTCTCAAAAGTTACTTTCACAAAGAAGATTCTTAACTCTTTTGCCAGCCCGTCTGTTGGAGTATTAGAGTTTATCCTGACTTATTTGGGAGACAGAAGAGCAGAGACAGAGCGGTTTTCCTTCTTGTTGTTAAGGACATAGCCATCCACTAAACAATTGTAGAAAATATTTCAAGATTATACCTTTAAAAAATACCCACATTGTCGGCCGTGGTGGTGCATGCCTGTAATCCCAGCGTCTCGGGAGGTGGAGGCAGGAGGATCCCAAGGTCCAGACCAGAGGCAGTCTGTGTAATTTAGCAAGACCATGTCTCACAAAAGTAAAAATATGGGCTGGGGATCCAGCTCGGTGGTCCAGCACTTGCAAAGCATGCAAGTGCGAGATCCTGGGTTCAACCCCCAGTACCACACACACACACACAAAATACCCATGTCATTCCTGTAGATTTGAGACATAGCCAGGGAGATGTGTTTTTTCACAGCTTTGTGGCAGTCATTAGTCAGGTCTGAGGTCCCATGAGATGTCAGCCCACAGACCCCCCAGCTCTACTCACAATATCTACACCCAGGCTTCTGGCAGTCTCACTGTTTTGGTACATCAGACAGATATTTGACATCTTGGATTTATTCAGAGGAGTTTGTTAGAAACCCTGGAAAGGGCCTTTCGTTAGACTTGCCTCAGTCAGAACCTGTCTCACAGGGAGGTGGCCTTTGTGGCTCTGATACCTATGACTAGGCAACAAAATTTTATCTTAGTGCTTGACCCTGCATTGAACATCGTTCTGTGTTTTAAGGCTACATTTTAGTGAACCAGTGGTTTGACTTTAAAATGGTCCAAGGGATGTGCATTGTAGTAGTGAATTGCAAAACATAGTTTCACAATACACCATCTGTGATCCCAGCCTCAGGAGGCTGAGGCAGGAGGAGTGGGAGTTCGAGGCCAGCCAGGGCTGCATAGCCAGACCTTGTCTCAAAAACAAAACAAGGGAAAAGTATACACTTTCACAGAAGGCGTGACCCCAGAAATTGTGGAGTCAAAGCTCAGAAAATGACACCAGGTGCTCGTGACGGAAACCTGGGTGTCACCTCTAACCATATATATTTTTCAGTCAGTCACCAAGCCTATTAAAACTGGGTCCTAATTACTCACATTCATCTCTGCCTCTGCCGCAGGCTGGGCACCATCCTAAATGATTACAGAGCCTCCCGTCCTCCCTCAAGTCACTCTGCAGCTCGAGCCAGAGTGAGCTTTGTGGAAAAACCAGATGAAATTACCATCACACTCCCCTAAAATCCCTGGTTTTCTTCCTGGGTCCCCAAGGCTGAAGTCCATAAACCTTAGCGCTTCCCAGGAGGCCGGTTTGTTTACTGGGCCCTTGGCCACTCTAGCCTCGCTCCTGACTCCTCCCTCCCTCGCCTCCTCCTCCCTTCTACACTGGGACTAACTCACCCACCCCACCCTTGCTCCTCTCTACGTGTTGCACCCTGTGCCTGCAACCTTCTTCCCCTGCTGCTTTATTCCCAGCCATTGCTCTTCCTGCCCTCGCTGCTCCTGAGAAGTCCGGCCTCACCCTGCAGGTCAGGCTGGGTCCCCATCTACACACATACACGCTTTCTCTCTGCACCTTCTTAACAATTGAATTATCTGTCCTTATTTGTTGTCTCCTCTTTGGGACTCAGTACCTTGAGAGCAGGCACCCTACCCGTTCTCTTCACTCAGTTTGCGCCACTGAGCACTGTGCCTGGCCCATAGGTGGTTATGACATATTTGGTGACTGATTTTTCTATATTGAGAAATGGAGGGTTCTGCAAAATTCGTTGCTGCAAGTAATGCTTAATCCTTTTTAAAGTTGCCAGAGCTGTTTCATTTAACCACTTTGGATTAGGGCAGGGTTGGCAAACCAAGGCCTGCTGGCTGTTTTTTGTAAAGTTTTCTTGGAATCCATCCCCACTTCCTTTATGTATCAGGAATGGCTGCCTTTTCCAGAGATACCAAATGGCCTGCGAGACATAAAACATGGCCCGGCAGACTCTCGGAGACATCTCGCTGTGTAGCCCAGGCTTGCCTCCCTCTGCAGGGAGTAGAGATGTGCCCCGCCACGCCCAGCACTGTCTCACCCTTGATGAGAACAGCCTGGCGGCCTGTGGACGCGGACATTCTGCACAGTTATTTCATTCTTTCCTGTCTCCCTCTGTCTGAACTCCAGATGGGGTGGGATCTCCAGCTTCCTTCATGGCATTTTCACTGGATTCTCTCCCTGTCCTTTCTTCCCCCTGTACGGGGATGCTCCCTGGAGTTTATGTGGAGCTTTTTGTTTTTTTGGGTTTGCCTTCTGTTCACTGTATGCTTTTATTTTTTGTGTCTGCGCCTGCTGCTCACAAGTGGATCCTCTCGTCCCTCTTGCTCCGAATGTGGACCTTGGAGTCCTTGGTGAGCGGAGGAGGAGATAAGCAGGCTCTCAGTCTGTTTAGGAGGACGAGGCTCGGGAGGGGGGAGGCTGGCAGGCTCTGTCAGTAAAGACAGGAGCTTGTGTGCCAGGAGGGAAGGCATCAGTTTGGCTGCTCTGAGGCCTTGTGGTGGGTTCTTGGTGGTGGCAGTGATCTGCCACTGCTGGCTGAAGGACAGACGGGGCTGAGTGAGGTACTGCTGTCATCCTGTGTCGTACACATTAGTGGAAGAGGGGTGTGAGCTGAGCTTGTGAGCCCCGCCTCTCGTTCTGAGTGGAGCGCACTGACGTCCACATCGCTGAAGTCCACCCTGGTTCCCTGCGGACCTTCACCTTTACACTTTACACTCACACCCTGCACCCTGGCTTCCTGCCAAAATATTTCTTTCCCAGTGGCTGGAAACTGATTAGCTAGATGGAAGAACAAAGGTGCCTTTGTACTGGGGCATATTGCTTTTGAGAATTTAGTGCAGAGCATTCAAATGGAGTCTGGGTGCCAGGCCAAATTATGCAGATTTGGGGTTTTCTTGGTCAGGGTTCCCATGAGTAGGTATGCAGGCAACTCAGTTTTGTTCTCAGTTTATACGTCTGGAATTTCCCTTATAAATGTTACGTAGGCTTCTGTTGCTGCATGCTTTAAAATAAAAACACGTTTTAGAAAACACATTCAGTAAAAGACTAATCTTGGTATGTTTTTGGCCAAACAGGCTTACATCAGTGGATTTATTTTTGAAACCAAACTTTAAGTAAATTTCTGACTCTGTAAGAATACAGTGTAAATACTTTATAAAATGAAGATCAAAGTGTCCCCATGGCAGGGTGGGGGATGCCACGAATAAGATGTTTCTAATCTTGTCCATTTACCTGAAACTAGATGTGTTTTCTGAGTTCACACAATGTCAGAAAAGAATACCTGACCTCCATTTTGCTGACGTAGTGACTTCTTACCTTAATCCCCTGGTCTGGGAAGTGAAGATCATGATGGTGTCCCTGTCCCCAGGGCAGGGAGAGGTGTCAAGTGAGAGAATGCCACAGAGGCTTTGGGAGGGGGTGCCTCTGTAGCCCCATGGAGACTGGATTTCAGTTCTTTCTGGGGGGTAAGGGGACCCTTCTCTACAGAAGTATTTTTGTGTCCTCGGAAATTTGAATTTTTAGCTTATTCTCATGGCAGTATGTTTTGATTTTGTTTTTTGTTTGTTTTGTGTTGGATTTTTTAAAAACAGTCTTGCTTTGTAGCCCTGGTTGGCTTCGAACTCTATTCCCCTGCCTCCAGCTCCAAATGCTAGGATCACAGGCATGCGCCACCAAGCCCTGCCCAGAAAATGTGATTTCACCTTTCCTTCCTGCTATTAAAACTTCATTTCCTTTTGACTTCTTGTTTTCTGATATTTGTAGACTGTCTTCCTTCAGTCACATGATGGAACAGTGTCTGGGGTAGCTGTCCTGATTGCCCTTAGCTTGTATCAGAGATTATAAATTAGTGGCTTCAGGAATAAATTCAACTTGCAGATGTAATTTGGTACAAATAACGTTGTGTGTGTGTGTGTGTGTGTGTGTGTGTGTGTGTGTGTGTGTGTGTGTGTGTGTTGTTTGATTAGGTATCAGAATTTTAAAATGGGAAGATTTGTCTGAAAACAAGGCTTTCTGGCATGAAGAAAACCTATCTGAAACTAAGGAGCCCTGATGATATTTAAATGGGGCAGGAGCTGTCCAGTTCACCAGGGTCTGTTCCACTCCCTCTTGCCTGTCACACTGTCACAAATGTCATGGCACCTTATTGTTTTTCACACAGAGAAGAAAAAAGTTAAAAATTTCATACCTCTGCCTCTTTTCCCTGCAGCCATAGCACTGTGGCGTCCAATCCCGTCAGATCTCAGAAGCTAAGCAGGGTGGGCCCTGGTTGGTACTTGGATAGGAAACCACCTGGGAATACAGGTACTGTAGGCTTGGGAGACGGACCCAGCAACCCACTCCCAAAAAGTAATCTGCCATTGAAAACCCTATGAATAGCAGAGAAGCACTGACAATAGTGTTTTACCTGTTGTACATAGGGTTGCTATGAGTCAGACACCAACTCAATGGTACCTAACAACAACTGCCCCTTTTAAAAAGGAAAATTTAGAAGCCCCTAGGAAATTGATGGAGAGGCTTTATCTGCAGACCAAAATCACCAAGACTTTGCTTTGACTCAGCTTCCCTTGATTGTATTATGTGCCAAGTTGCTGATAAGCATTTTAGGTTTTTGTGCTCACTCTGTCTCTCTGTTTTCTTTTGACATTGAACCCAAGGTTTCACAGATGCCAGGCAAGTGTCCTGCGACTGGGCCATACCCCTGGCTGTCTTGATTTGCCTTGGGAGTCAAGTACCCCTGCTGATGTCCTTGAGGTGGATGTGATAAATATGCAAATTGGAGCTTTAAAAAAAAAAACAAATATAGGAAAAATACCTGGAAAGCAGCTGGTTTAAAATGGTGTTTGAGAATGAGTTTGTACCTGGTGGTGGTGGTGGGCCCCTGGCATCCCAGCTTCTTGGGAGCCTGATGCAGTTGGATGTTTGAGCCCTGGATTGGAGGCCAGCCTCGGCAGCCTACTCTCAGGGGAAAAAGAAAGTCTGTAAGATGTATCAGAATTTTATTTGCCGTATTTCATGTCATTTAATAATGAATCTTAACTTCAATGTTCAGTAATTTTAAGCTGTGTGTTTGAGAGGGCCCCCTAGTGTTTTTTTCTGGCATGACACATTTTATTGCACTGGGTTATGCTCTGATTAAAATAAGCTAATATTTAGCGGGGCTGGGATTTAGCTTAGTGGGTAGAGCGCTGTGCTGAAGTCTCTGAGGTCCCGAGTTCAATTCCCAGCACCACAAAAATGGGAGAAGGGCCTGGCAATCCACTCCCAAGGCAATCCCGAAGCACTCAGCCATTGAAAACCCTATGAGGGTCGCTATGAGTCGGATACCGACTCGACGGCACCTAACAACATTTGGCGAGCTTGTCAAATGTACCAAGGACATTTGAGTTATCCTTTCTGCTCCGATTCAGCTGCAGATAGATGTATGTTTTTACAGCACTTCCGTAATTGCTTTATTTTGTTTTATTTTTAAACAGAAGAAGCAGACTATAGTGCCTTTGGTACAGATACGCTGATAAAGAAGAAGAACGTTTTGACCAATGTGTTACGTCCTGACAACCATAGGAAAAAGCCACACATAGTCATCAGTATGCCCCAAGACTTCAGACCCGTGTCTTCTATCATAGATGTGGATATTCTCCCAGAAACACATCGCAGGGTTCGTCTTTACAAGTACGGCACTGAGAAACCCCTAGGATTCTACATTCGGGATGGCTCCAGTGTCCGGGTGACACCACATGGTCTAGAGAAGGTCCCGGGGATCTTTATATCCAGGCTTGTTCCAGGAGGTCTGGCTCAAAGCACAGGGCTGTTAGCCGTCAATGATGAAGTATTAGAAGTTAACGGCATAGAAGTTTCAGGGAAGAGTCTCGACCAAGTCACAGACATGATGATTGCCAACAGCCGCAACCTCATCATCACAGTGAGGCCAGCGAATCAGAGGAACAACGTGGTTAGGAACAGTCGGACTTCAGGCAGCTCGGGCCAGTCTACTGACAACAGCCTTCTCAGCTATCCACAGCAGATGGAACCAAGCCTGGAGCCAGAAGATGAAGACAGCGATGAGGACGACATTGTCATTGAGGACAGTGGGGTGCCACAGCAGATTCCCAAAGCTGTGCCCGAGGGTGAGAGCCTGGAATCCTTGACACAAATAGAGCTCAGTTTTGAGTCTGGACACAATGGTTTTATTCCTCCTAATGAAATAAGCCTAGCAAGCGGCACACATGCAGAGTTTGAAACACATTCCCCAGATCAAAAACTCTTAGAAGAAGATGGAACAATCATTACGTTATGAAGGCATGTCTGCATGTTTTCCGAGTGGGTATGCTGAGGACACGTGTCCATTCGGCTAGTGATTTAAGCACATATACCTCTGAACCAGTGACACAGAGTAGGCACGAGAAGAGTAATACTGCACGCTTAGGATGTTGTTAAAATAGTGTGGCGATAATTACTGAGATAGCCTTTGGTGGCTCAGAGGGGAATTTAAGTTTAAAGCAAAGGGGCCTTTGCTAATGAAATTGTGTGCTTTTGCTACTTTTTCTACGGAGAACTGGACATTGGAGCACATTCCCAGAACTGTGAGAGGACTGGATCATTTCTGTTGGAAGTGGTTGCATATCTAACCTGCTATGCAGAGCACAGTTAATTTGCCCTTTAACTATATTTTTAAAATTCTGATGTGAAGAAGTCTGATTCTCTCTTTTGGTACACTGGGGACTTTAACTTATGTTCCCAGTATCATATTTTGGGTTTTTTAAAATGTTGTCTCCCAGTTGTTAATTGTGACAAATTATTTCTGATTTCTTTTTTCCTTTTTTTTTTTTTTTTTTTTTTTTTTTTTTTTTTTTTTTTTTTTTTTTTTTTTTTTTTTTTTTTTTTTTTTGTGGTACTTGGGGGCTGAACCCAGAGCCTCACGCGTACTTTGCAGGTGTTCTACCACTAGGCTGCACCCCTAGCCCCTTGGTTATTTTTTATCCTGAGACGGGGCCTTGCTAAGTTATGCAGGCTGCCTCTGGCCTCGAATTTGTGGTCCTCCTGTCTCTGCCTCTAGAGTTGCTGGGATTACAGGTGTGCACCACCACGCCGGGCTTATTTTCTAGTTTCTAAATCAGACCACTTGGCTGTGTTTAAGAGTTGCTTCCCACAGTACACAGCACTGGAGCTCCCTCTTAGAATTCTGAGTTGTGAAGCTGTGACATTTGCTTACATTGGCATCCCTACCCACAGCTTTGTAGTTACAGGCTGACTCCATGTGGGTACAGCCGATGTTTTCAAAGGCGATTCCACCAACTCTCTCCCTTGTCCTCATTCCTGAGTTCATTGGAAATCATTCTTTTCACTGTGTGTGTGTGGTGTTGGTGTGCTTTTACACTCTTTCAATGTATTCAAGTGGCATGAGTCATTTCAGATTCAAAAGGCACCCAAATTAACAGACTTTTACACACAGGACAAACGTGCACTTTTTATGCAAAAAAAATGGGTTTTCTTTCATGGGACTTCTAGGAACACTGCCTTCACTTTATAAGAAAGATGTAGTATTCACCTCTGACAGAGTTTATTAATTTTATGAGGCTATTTATTACTTTCCAACGCGTCCACTTAGGACTAGCGGAGAGTGAGCTGCTTTCTCCCTTGCCTGATTCCACTGTACTATGTGCACAAGCACTGTGTGTGTGAAGAAACTCAGATGGTTAGGAAGACCATGAGTTCTTGCGGCTGATGGAGAGTATTTATTAATTAATTTTATAGTAGGGCTAGTATGGGATACTTTGACAATTGTGTGCTGTTAAAACAATGAAGACTCAGATGACTCCATTTTGAAGGACAATTTTCTCTCTATGGTAGGATATATAAAGAAATGAAGTCTGCTTAAATGGAAATCACTGGACTCAAAATCCCTCACTGGCTTTCATCCACATTACCACTAAGCATATTATCTGTAAACTGTTAACTGACTCCATAACATTGTGTGATACAGCGTACTCGTTGAACTCACCCAAGTAACTCCTTTCTTATACCACTGCTTAGTAATGGCATTCCAGCTTTAACTTTCTGTGAGTCTTAGAAATTTGACTCTCGAATGGCAAGATAATGTTAGATGTAGAAGGTTAAATTTCATTTATAATATAAGTGGTGCAGGGGCTCAGCATTTTAAGTAAAAATACTTTTTAAACACTACCTCTCTCTTTGTTTCTTTTTTTTTTAACAAAGTTTTAACATTAGAACTTTTTCTCTTGGGGGAAAAATACTTCAGGGCTTGACTTTTGTACAAATTTTAACTGTAAAATACAGATTTATCTTGTACCTGTTCATGAAAATGAAAAAGCTGCTAGTGCTTTTTATTTTAATTATCCTGTTAAAGATGTATATCAATGGTGTTTTCAACTGATCACTGTCATTTAACTTATTGGCAAAATAATTGATTACTAGACAAAACCAATAGATCTTGGTTATTCAATAAAATACCAATTCACTGGTAGTCTGAATCAATTATTTCTAGTGCACCTTATTAACAAAAATATCAGTGGATCCAGTGTAAAATTTTATAGTACTAAATGTCAAGCCTAACTGTGAATTTTGTTCTTTATCTTAAGTAAATTTATGATAATGTTCTCAAGCTGTCAATAAAATATATGTACTTTTGTGAACTATGAATTTTCTAATTAAATTTTACATGCTATGATTTTTACATGAATGATACTTCGTTTAAACTATTCAAATGTCAGTATTTTACTACAATTTTATTATAAAATGTACATTATCACTAAATGAACTTTGATTTTAAAAATCAAATTAGCTTTAGTTGTATATTATTTTTTACAAATAAAGATAGACTTGCATAAAGGCTACTTTCTTGTTTGAAACTATATGAAAACTCACCCAACAAATACTTACCAAGCACCCATTATATAAACTGGGTGAGGGGGAGAACTGGTAAGTTACAATATCCTTGTTTCCTTAAGTTTCAATTGTTAAAAGGCCAACGTGATTTTAAATACATTGACTGCAACTATCAGTGAACATATGGCTGTTGACTGGAAGGTGCCATGTAAAACGTGCTTGGTTCTTATAGTGTGAGAGAGAGCGCGTGTAGCCACCCAGAGTTACCTTCAGCATTGTTCCTGATGATTGAAAGCAAAAGTAGCTTCTAGTGTGACAGCTTACCTTATGAAATTCAAATTCATTTATTTGTGCTTGTTACAGCCCCTCCCCAAGTGGTATGTCCTAAGTGATTGAACTACATTTATACTGAAAAAAAATTTAAAGGCCTAAGCCGGTCGTGGTGGCACACGCCTGTAATCCTAGTGGCTCAGGAGGCGGAGGCAGGAGAATCACAAGTTTGAGACCAGACGCAGTCTGTGTAATTTAGCGAAACCCTGTCTCAAAAAATTAAAAAAAAAATGGGCCAGGGCCGCAGCTCAGTGGTCCAGCACTTGGAGAGCATGCAGGTGTGAGGCCCTGGGTTCAACCCCCAGTACCGGAAAAAAAAAAAAAAAATTTAAAGGCCTAAGATAAACAAACCTTCCTGAGCCACTTCTAATCTCAAATTAGTCCCCCCCACACCCCGTCTTTGACCTGGTTGGTCTTTGCACTGCTTTCCCAGCCAGTACAGAAGATAATCCTGATCCCTACCCTCCCACCACCCCACCAACGCAGTTTAACACCTTGAAAATCCTCTGAGTACAAATCGATCACTTGCTTAGGGACATCACATCCTGCCTGGGTTATAATCAGCGCCTGATACTTCTGGGTTCCAGAATCCATGAAACGATGGTGTGGAGCTGAAGCATCCCTTTTGCCCCCAGAATGTGAGGCCAGTAACTGCAGGTTAAACCCCTGCTCCTTTCTAGTTTCCAGTTTGGGGTAAGAACTTGGTACATTTTATTTTGAGGCAAAAATAAAATTAACAGAAATGTGCGAAGAAAACAAGCCCCTCTGTTCTGCCTGTGGCTTTAGGTGCTCCAGTGATTAACAGCGACTAATCAAACCAGGGCTTAGAAACCATGGGAAACTGGGCTCAGGTTCAAGTGTGGGTTCAATAGGTTAAAATTTAGGGGGTTTGGGTTTAAAATGTTCGTCCTATGTGTAGATAGACAAAGTGTTTTTTAAAATTGTATTCCAATTTTTAAATAGCTAATAAAAAGACATTAAAAGCTCACCTTGAACCCAATTTTTCATTGGGTTCAGGTTCAGAAAAAGTTCTTTAAATGCTTGAACCAGAATGGTTACAGGTTCAGGCCTGGGTTCGGTTTGAAGCCCTGCTATCTACACATAGGATCTGAACCTGAACTGACCCTGAATCCTCAAGATCTTAGCATATTGAACCTGCACCTGATCCCGAATCCAGTGTCCCTTGGTTTGAAGCCCTGGATGGAACCACTGCTTCTACTGCCAGCTTCTTGTGCTTTATAGGCGATGAAGGGAGGAATTTGCATTGTTGTTGTTGTTAGGTGCCGTTGAGTCGGTATCCAACTCATAGCGACCCTCATAGGGTTTTCAATGGCTAACTGTTTTGGGATTGCCTTTGGAGTGGGTTGCCAGGTCCTTCTCCCATTTTTGCGGTGCTGGGAATTGAACTGGGGACCTCAGAGACTGCAGCGCAGTGCTCTACCAACTGAGCTAAATCGCAGCCTGGAATTTGCATAGTGAAGCTTTAATTAAGAGTGTCAGAGACTTGGTAACGCAGGTCTCCAAAGCCCAGGTTTCGGGGATGCCATTGAAAGTCTTCCCTGTTATCTTGCGACAGTCTATCACATAGGGATGGTGGCAGTTACCTGCAGGGTACCTGTGGGTTCCCAATCTTAGTAAGATCACTTCCATTCTGCTTATGTGCTCTCAGAAAAGATATTTTGGAAACCAAAATTAAGAGTACAGGTGCAGGCAAATGCCGGCCACTGGGTAGGTGTCTGACTCTTAGGAGGTAAATATGTAGGAAATTGTTTAAATTAGCAATTTAAAATCTTTTAAATTAAAAAATTTTACCATGAGGAAGAGTAGCATTTTTCTCGTTGCTGTTAGGTGCTGTCAAGTCTGTGTCCAACTCATAGTGATCCTATGTACAACAGGGGAAGCACTATTGTCACTGCTTCTCTGCTGTTCATAGGGTTTTCAATGGCGGACTGATTTTTGGGAGTGGGTTGCTGGGTCCTTCTCCCAAGCCTACAGAGTATCTGGTGTTCTCAGGCAGTCTCCCATCCAAGTACTAACCAGCCCCAACCCTGCTTAGCTTCCAAGATCTGATGGGATCAGAAGCCACAGTGCTATGACTGCAGGCTTTTTCTCCTTAAAGGGATAAAAAAGCACCGTTTCATGGATTTATTTTCTTGCTTTATTATTTATTTTTGGTCTTTTGAGACAGGGTTTCACTATGTATCACAGGCTGGCCTGGAACTCATGATCTTCCTGGCTCCATCTAAGTGAGTGCTGAGATTACTGGCATGTGCCACCTTGCTCTGCTTTCTTTTACTTTGAAATAATTTGAAATCTAAAGAGGAGGTGCATGAAAAGCAGTTGATTCCCTTGCCCCAGATTATACGCATATTCACTTTATGTGTTTATTTTTTCCAAACCAACTGAGAGTGAGCTGCAGAGGTCAGACCCCTTTGCCCACTCTGAGTGGGTGTCGCCCAAGAACACACCTTTATGTCTCCCCTTACGTTTCAGTGATCAAATGCAAAGCTGTCAACATTGGTACCATACTGTCAAAGACTCGGCCATGCTAGAGTCTCACCAATTGTCCCAATGACGTCCTGTTCAGAGAGCTTCCCTGATCCAAGATCAAATCCCAGAGCAGGCATGACAGTTGGTTGCCATGTCCTTTTGTTTCTTTAGTCTGGGACAATGCCTCAATTTTTCTTTGCCTTTCATGACATTGACATTTCTGTAGACCTTGTCTCAAAGGAGTTTATCTGCTTCATTCACATTCAAGTAATACATTTTTTTTTTTCCGGTCAGGAATGTCACATAAGTGATACTATGTCTTCATTGCACTTTGTCAGCAGGCACAACATGTCAGTTTGATTTAATATTGGTGGCATTCAAACTCTGCTTGTGCAAGACAACTATTCTTTTGTGTAGCTCGTTATTCTAATCATTCTTTTTTGTTGTTGAGACAGGGTCTTCCTGTGTCGCCCAGACTAGCCTTGAATTCACTGTGTAGCCCAGGCTGGCCTCAAATGTGTAATCCTCCTGCCTCAGCCTCCCACATGCTAAGATTGTAGGTGTGTGCCACTGTTATAATTATTCTTATGCTGATAAAAATATGAATGGACAGTTATGAAAGACATGTGTTTTCTTTCTTGTTTTTTTTTTTGTACTAGGGGTTTAAGCATGCTAGGCAAGTGCTCTACCACTGATCTGCGCCCTCAGCCCCTTTATTTTTTTATTTTGAGACAGTCTCACTAAGTTGCACAGGTTGTCTCTGGTCTTGAACTCTTGATCCTCCTGCCTTAGCCTCTCAGATTGCTGGGGTTACAGGTTTGTGTCATGAGGCCCGGACAAGGCATCTATTTTATCTGTTTGTTTTACATCTTTCATTATTTTCTAGATAAAGAAACAGTTGTCAGGTGCTGTCAAGTCAGTGTGCGACTCATAGCAACCTATGTACAACAGGCGAAACACTATTGTCAGTGCTGCTCTGCTATTCATAGGGTTTTCAATGGCTGATTGTTTTTTGGGAGTGGGTTGCTAGGTCCATCTCCCAAGCCTATAGTACCTGGAGTTCCCAGGTGGTCTCGAATCCAAGTAGTAACCAGGCCCAACCCTGCTTAGCTTCCGAGATCTGACAGGATCGGACGAAACAGTGCTATGGCTGCAGGCAAAGAAACAGTAGACAATGGCAATTAACATGATTTTTTGTTTTGTTTTGTTTTGTTTTGTTTTTTAGGCAATGTAGCTGGCCTTGAACTCCCAATCCTCCTGCTTCAACCTCCTGAGTAGCTGGGATCCTAGGCGCATGCCTAGCATGGCCTGTTCTTGAGCGTCGTTTGCTTGACAACATTTCTGGACCTTATGATTGTCTTCTCTGGCACTGGCCTGAATGAAGGTAAACCCCAAGGGACAGCTGTGGTCCTGTGTGTTCACTGTGTTTCTGCCTTGGGAGTCTGGATTTGAGTCATCCCAACTCCAGTTGGCTTACGTGAAAAGAGATTTGTTGGCTCACATGACCATGCTGTCGATGGAGATGCTCCATATTCGCTGTCCAGAAGGTTGCCACCAGCGACTGCAGGTTGGAGGTGTAGTTAGTGCAACTGAGAGACTGAATTTTAAATTTTATATAACCGTAATTCATTTAACTCTTCATGGCCACATGTGGCTGCTAACTGTGATACTATAGAGCAGGGGCTAAAACTCTCTCCATTCCCCGGTTGCTTTCCTTTAGCTTTTATTTCTCTCAGGCAAGAGTGGCCTCCAGGGATTCCATCTTACATTCTGTCACATTAACAGCCACTGAGAAGGGAGCCCGGCCATCTTCCCCAGGGCCAGAGCCAACTGTCAGTGACCCTGATTTGCCCTGGCCCGGACCCAAGCCCTGTCATTCCTCATTGTCCTGACCTGGGACATGGACCCCAGCCTGGGCTTGATTGGGGGAGGGGGCTTCCCCAAGAAAATCAGGGTGTTGTCCCCACAAGAGAAGGAAGGCTGTGGGGAAGGGTGGCTGGAGGGTGTCACTTGCAGCATTAAGTAATATTTAGGCATAATGTGTTTGTGTGTGTGTGTGTGTGTGTGTGTGTGTGTATATATAGACACATTATTTATGTTTTTATATATGTATATAGTATGTGTATGTATGTGTATATATACATGTGTATATATACATATATACATATATGTACATATACACATGTATAGACATACACACATATATACATATATACATATATGTACATATACACATGTATAGACATACACACATATGTACATATATACATATGTATAAATATATGTATATATACATACACATATGTATATATGCACACATACATATGCATACATATATGTTGTTGTTGTTGTTAGGTGCCGTCGAGTCGGTATCCGACTCATAGCGACCCTCATAGGGTTTTCAATGGCCGACTGTTTTGGGATTGCCTTGGGAGTGGATCGCCAGGCCCTTCTCCCATTTTTGCGGTGCTGGGAATTGAACTCAGGACCACAGAGACTGCAGCGCAGCGCTCTACCAACTGAGCCAAATCCCAGCCCCCGCATACATATATAGACATACATATATCAAATATAGTGTGTATACACATATATACATATGTATATATGTATATACATATATATACATATACATATACACACATACATATACATATATACATATATACACACATTATTTATATTTTTATATATGTGTGTATATATATGTGTGTGTATGTGTGTGTATATATAAACATATGTGTGTGTGTATATATATATTTATATATATATATTCATGCATTTGCATGAAGCAGAAATTACCAGGTAACAGATAATGGGGGCCAGGCATGGTGCTTCCCTGTAATCCCAGTGACTTGGGAGGTGGAGCTAGGAGGATTGCAAGTTCGAGACCAGAGGCAGCCGACATAATTTAGTGAGACCCTGTCCTGGGTTAAAAAATAAAAAATGTGTTGGGGGTGCAGCCTAGGGGTAGAGCACTTGCGAAGTATTCGTGAGGCCCTAGGTTTCAGCCCCAGGTGCTAAATAAATAAATAAGTAAATATGCAGAGAGCAGGCCTCTATCCAAGGACGAGGTAAAGGGGAAATTTCATGAGGGCTCAGCATTTCATTTGAAGGGAGAGTTTGCACTCACAGTAGTGACCACCTGAGGACTTGTGTGTTCAGGTCTTATTGCTTATCACTTATTTAGGTTCTATGTAAAATAAATCTGACACAGATCTCATGCATCAAAATATATGAACGTGAACTAGCTGCCTAATGGAAAAAGCAAATGCTATATTACTCTGTACCCCACCAACATTTACCAATAAAAGGGAAAAAAATATATGAATGCAATTTAAGCATCCACCTGGCAGGAAGTTCAAATGTTTTCTTTTACAAAATACAGAAACGAGAGAAACGAGAGCTGTGGGTCCTAGAGCAGGAGCTGCCCATTCCCATGCCCCAGGGGCAGAGCGTGGGGTGGCAAACAGACACTGCCTGGACCCCCCAGATAGGGGCTCCACTTCGAGGACTGACATTTGGTGTGTGGGGTCCAGGGTTGTCAGCTCTTCTAACTTTCCAGAGGATCCCAGAAACCCAGAGTTTCATATGAAATGTACTGATTTTTTCTCATACTGCAGGGTTGAACCCAGGGCCTCACACATGCTTTGCGAGTGGTCTGAGCTGCACCCCCAGCCCATTTTTTTTTTACTTTTTGAGACAAGTTCCTGCTAAGTTATGCAGGCTGCTCTGGCCCTGAATCTTACAATCCTCCTGCCTCCGCCTCCCGAGCCGCTGGGATTACAGGCATGCACTACTGTGCCCGGCTACTTCTTGATTTTTTAAACAATACGTAGTACAGACCACACAGATCCACCACCCAGCCACCTGCAGGCTGTCTATTTGCCCTGGAGGCTCAGCGCCTAAGGAACCAGAAGTTCCCACTGCTGATAAATGGTTCCTTGAAAGTGCTGCTCTGTGCAGTGAATTAGCGCAGAGAAAAGTTTAGGACTGTGCAAGGCTTAATAAACCTCAGTGAAGGCTGGTCACTCTTTTTGCAGAGATGACTGCGGCCCAAGAGAGGCAGCCATTGCCCAAAGCAGTGACCTAGAGCTGCATCTTCCAGCTCAGAGAGTCCACACTGTGCCTGTAGCTGGGCCTGGCACTAGCCTCCCCTACACACAGGTGCTGGCCCCTCAGCTCTGCTGAATCCAAGCTCCCCTGCTGGTGGGACCCTGCTCTGCACTTTGACCAAATGCGCTATATATGCATGTAGCCCTTTGAGAAGTTCCGAAGTCTGGTTCTCTCCTGGAATCTGACCTTGTTAGGTTCCTTCAAGTCAGGTCCAACTCATAGCAACAGAATGAAACCCTCCCCAACACTGTGTCATGGCTGGCACTTTGTCAGTGCTTCTCTGCTGTTCATAGAGTTTTCAATGACTGGTTGTTTTGGGAGTGTTTTGGGAGTGGGCTGCCAGATCCATCTCCCGTTTCTGTGGTGCTGGGGATCGAACCCAGGGCCTGCAGAGCAGCGCTCTACCAACTGAGCTAAAGCCCAGCCTAGATCTGACCTTAAGGTTTAACAAAACCACCCTGATGAGCAGGGCTTTAGAATTCCCTCTTGAGTTCACACGGCTGTGTGAAAAGCTTCCCTCTGCTCTTCTTGTGTGTATCACACTGTTCAGTCCCTTGGTAAGAATAAGTTTCCATCTACACTGCATGTGCAGTGTCCCACTTCCTAAATTAGGAACCTCTGATTTATCAGAATTGGAGTTTTGCTGGAATACCGCAGCTCTCCACGCAAATCAGCTTAGGATCGTTATAGGTATGCAGAAAGTAAGCCTCTGGGAATCCCATGAGTTTTGGACAGTGTTATCTGTCAGAAGGCCGGACCAGAAAAGCTGGAATTTCACTAATAGTACAACCCACAGATCATTATCAGCACAGCATTCCTTTGCCATTCAGACCCTTAGTGATGCTTGAAACCACAAGCAAATAGCATTCATGTCATTGTTTCTGACTAAGACCTGGGGCAGGTTATTCAGTGTAGCACTGTTTTTCTAGAAGGTAGGTTTTGTTCCCAGGCTCCCTTCCCTGCTGCGCGTGCTGCCCTTAGAACCCTGTTAGGTAGGAAGCCGCCTATCAGGTTTCCTCCAGCCTTCTGCAGGGACCATAGGTACGCTCCTGCATTGACTCAGGCGGGAATGTGTGTGCTCAGTGACTCAGAAGCTGAATCAGTAACTGGGCAAATACCTGCGAGGCCTGGGTGAGAAGCGCGCCAGCGAGCTCAGAGCGAAGGTCACAGGATGCCAGGGGTAATGACTGCAGAAGTCCAGCAGCGCCCAGCCATGTGGCTTCTCAGGTGAGCCGGTGACCAACCCTAGCGTCACCAGGAATCAGAAAGAATCCCAACTCAGCCATTGCCCGGAACAACCCACACAGGATGACTAACAAAGAATGCGGGGTCATTTGTTTGAGTCAGAATCTGGCCAAGTGGGAGAAGGTGGGGGAGCTCGATTTCAAAGCCCATGTGCACAACATGGGGCTCCTCAAAAATTTTTTCCTGCAGTACTTAGGAGTTGAACCCAGGGCCTTGCACACCCTAGGCAAGTGCTCCACCACAGAGGTGCATGCCCAGCTCCTTTTTAAAATTTTTTATTTTGAGACAGGGTCTCGCTAGGTGGCACAGGCTGCCTCTGGCGTCAAACTTGTGATCCTCCTGCCTCAGCCTCCTGAGTCGTTGGGATTACAAATGTGTACCTCAGAGCCGATTTTTGCACATACTTTTCAACTCTGCCACTGAGCTGCACCCTCAGCCCATTTTTAGTTTTCTTTTTATCTTGAGATAGGGTCTCACTAAGCTACACAGGCTGCCTCTGGCCTCAAATTCACGATTCTCTTGTCTCTGCCTCCCAAGTTGCTGGGAAGGACAAGCGGGCATAGTTGATTTAATTTTTATTGATTGATTGATATTATTTTTGCATTGCTGGGTATTGAACCTAAGGCCTCACACATGCTAGGCTTGTGTTCTACTGCTAAGCGGTCCCCCCAGTGATGAGTTGATTTTAAACTGGGTGTACACATTTACACACCCACACAGAGACATGCATACACGAATCTGACCTACCTAGATGTGAAGTTAAACTCCTGGCAGACACAGGCACATACACACACACACACACACACACACACACACACACACACACACACAAGCAATGCCAGATAATACTTGAAATGTGGTCGCAAATCTCACCAAAAAAATTGCCACCGGCTACGAGAAATATTCAGTCCTCTGTGGAAGGCCACAAGAAAGCGTTTGCAAGTCGGCTGCCGCTTGGGAGGGGTTTTGGCGTGACCTGGTCTGGCGCCCTTCCTCCTCCCCTGGGGGCCCTGGTGCTTGTTCACAGGGCTGGTGCCCAGTGGGGTTCAGCCTGTGAAAACAACCAGTAAAAGGAGAAGAGCCAGGGAGCAGCAGAGGGGCTGGGCAGCGGGCTGGGTGGGAGAGGCCACGTGGGCTGCCTCCGCTCCTGAAGCCCAGATGTCCTCGCTGCCCTTCCCCACTGAGAGCTATGTGGCTCCCCGGGGATTCAGCTCCCCCTGCCTGGGCATCACCAAGAATCCGTGAGTGCATTTTTGAAACCAGTGATGGCAAACTCCATGCTGGAGGTGAAGCCAGGCTGACGTCCTTTAAACAAGCAGTGAAGGTGGAGGTCAACCTGCCACACTGTTCTCCCCCTTCCACCGTGGCGTGTCCCCTGCAGAAGAGCTTATGTTTGAACATTGGTGGCAGTTGCACAGCAGAGGAAAATGACAAGACTGACAATGCTTGTGACCTGGGCGTTTGCTCTTTCTTTCCTCTTTTGGTGATATGAAGACAAATAATGGTTAAGGATGGATGAAATATTTAACAGTGGCCATACATAATTTATCCCTGAGATGATGCTTGTTTCCAGCTCAATGGCTTACTCTCAATTAGTTCTCAGAGCTTCGAATCACTGTGTCTCCTTGGCAGATTGATATTGCACCTACTTTCACTTTTCTTCCTAAGCTTTTTTTTTTTTTTTTTTTTCTGTTTTTCTTGTCACGTGCTCATTCCTGGATATTGTTTCCACCAACAGGCAACAAAAGTACAAATTGTAGGCAGGGCTTTTTCTATTCATGTCCCAGTCTTAGGTTTACTCTGAACTTAAAGGATAGGCTGGAAGGAAAAAATGTTTCTGTACATAAATGTTGCTCATGAAAAATAGCCTGGCTAAGGAAGTCGTGTGCCCACAGATGTAATATATGATTTCAGAAGAAATTTTAAGGAAAAAATAATAGAAAAAGGAAAAACTTCTTCCCCCCAAAAAATCATCATGATTCAGAAAAGACCACTCAAACTTTTTAGCACATACATGAATCAAGTGTGTGTTTTGATGAAATAGGACCACACCAGGTATAAATTATTTGGTAGTTTGCTTTCTTTGTTGTTAGGTACCATTGAGTCAGTATCCAACTCATAACGACCCTATGTACAACAAGTGAAACACTATTGTCAGTGCTTCTCTGCTATTCATAGGATTTTCAATGGCAGATTGATTTTTGGGAGAGGGTTGCCAAGTCCTTCTCCCACGCCTACAGCTTCTGGTGTTCCCAGGTGGTCTCCCATCCAAGTATTAACCAGGCCCGACCCTGCTTAGCTTCCAAGATCTGATGGATCGGAGACCACAGTGGTATGGCTACAGGCATTTTTCCTTAGTAGTTACCACCAAAATTATATAAATATTCACCTAAGTTTTATTCTAATACTGTACTTATATGATACTTTTCATTTAAATATTTATTCCATCTGGACATAAGTTGGCCATACAGTGAAATATGAAGCCTGATTTTTGTTTTTTAACTGTTCCAACACAACATATTGATTAAGACACTCTTTACCACGGAAGTGAAATTTCTCCTTTATCATTTCCTAACTCCACAGATGCTCTTGAGTTTGTTCTGGCCAAATCATTTTGATTTGTTGATCTGTTCTGGATCCATTTTCTACTGTTTGAATTATTGTTCACTTCACAGGATGGTTGAGCTATGGAGCAAGCCCTCCCCTGTCTCTTCCAATTGTTCTTTATTTTTTACAAAATTCCTTATTGGAATGGTTAATAAATTTACATGACTCAACCCAGGGCAGGAGCCTCCTCGAGCTATAAGTATCTGGCTTGGGCCTGGAGCCCTAAGTCTCTAGTTCTCAGGCCTTGGCCCTATAAGCCTCTGAGTCTGTTCAGCCCTTATGCTTGTGACACTAAAGGCCCTATAACTACCAGCACTAGAAGAGGTACTACACACCCACTCATAATTCCTGAGTAGAGCAAAAGGAACCAAGAAAAAAGTCACAAATAGTAAATGGTGAAAACCCTCCCTCCTATTTTTTTCCCCAGTTTACTCAAGTGTCATTCCCTTTCAGCAAGAAACACAGGTTCATTTTTTTATTTTTTTTTTCCCCAATACTTGGAGGTTGAGTCCAGGACCTCATGCCTGTTAGGCAAGTGCTTGCCCACTGAGCTGCACCCCCATCCCCTTCTATACTTTTTAAATATTTTTTGAGACAGGGTCTCCCTAAACTGAGCAGGCTGCCTTTGTCCTTGAACTCCAGATCCTCCTGCCACAGCCTCCTGCGTTACTGGGATCACTGGCTTGTGCCTCAACACCTGGCTTGATTTTTGATTGCTTTGAGACAGAATCTTACTGTGTAGCCCAGAGTATCCTAAAACTTGGGAACCTCCTGCCTCCCAAGTGCTGGGATGACAGGTGTGTGCTGCTACAGCCAGCAACATGGATTTTTTAAATACACATAAGAAAGTTTGGATAGATATCATTTTCCCTCTTGTTGTTATGTACAAATAGCCTGTCCTACCCTTTACCTTTCTTACTTACTATGTTTTGGTAAATCTTGCCGTCGCAGTATGTAAAACTCCCACTCATCATTTCCTGTTCTCCTTTTTTAATGAAAACTTTTAATTTGTTAAATTATTAAAATTAGTTTAAATTACAAGAAAGCTGAGCAGCTAGTATAACTTTGCTCAGCTGCCACTAATGACAGTGTCTTATGTAACCACAGTTGTTGTTAGGTGCTGTCGAGTTGTGTCTGACTCATAGTGACCCTTACAGTGTTTTCAATGGCTGATTGTCTCAGGATTGCCATGGGAGTGGATTGTGACATCCTCCTCCCATGTCTGTGGTGCTGGGAATTGAACTCGGGACCTCAGAGACTACAGAACTGCACTCTACCAACTGAGCTAACTCCCAGCCCCTGTAGCCACAGTACCTCTGTCAAAATGAAGAAAGTAGTGCCAAGGCATGGCCCAGTGCCACATGCCTAGCACAGTTAAGCTATTTCTAATTTTTTTTTTTTCCCAGTCCTGGGGGATGAACCTAGGGCCTCGTGCTTGCATGCTCTGCAAGTGCTGAACCACTGATCTGCACCCTCAGCCCATTTTTTTACTTTTTGAGACAGGGTCTTGATAAGTTACGCAGACTGCCTCTGGTCTTGAACTTGCAATCCTCCTGCTTCCGCCTCCCTATCTGCTGGGATTACAGGCATGCGCCACCGTGCCTGGCTCCTATTTCTAATTTTTAAAAAATTGTTTCAACTCCGCAAACATTTACACACAATCATGATTATTTTCTTAGGAAAGTTCATAGAATTGAAACTTCTGGCTGTGAAGTTGTGCAAAATTTGTAATTTTTGCTATATATCACCCAATTTCCCTCTAGAAAGGTGGTTCAGAGTTTATGTTCTGTTTAGCAGTCCACACGTTTCTCCAAATTGTGGCCAACATTAGCTGCCATTCTCTTGAAATCTTTTGTGAATTGGTGTGTGGAAGGCTGTTTTAAAAACTTTTTTGATGTGTTGTATTTTTGAGGAGTAGAAACTATGGATGCATCCAACAGGCAAATGGTAAGAATTGAAACAATCATTAGCCTGAGAACAGACCACTAAATGCCAAGCAGAAGCCACCTTGTATAAGTGCTCCACAGCCAACACAAGCATCCATCAACTGAAGAATGCACAAGCAAAATATGGTGCACCCATACAATGGAATATTAGTTGGCCATGAAAAGAAATGAATGAGCCAGGCACCATGGCCCACACCTATAATCCCAGCAACTCAGGATACAGACCCAGGAGGAGGAAGAGTTCAAGGCTGGAGGCAGCCTGTGCAACTTCGTGGGACCCTATTGCAAAATAAAAAATAAAAGAGGGGCTGGGGCTGCAGCTCAGTGGTAGAGCACTTGCCTAGCAGGTGTGAAACCCTGAGTTCAATACCCCAGTATGAAAGAGAGAGAGAGAGAGAGAGAGAGGGAGGGAGAGAGAGAGACACACACAGAGACAGAGACAGAAGAGGAGAGGAGAGGAGAGGAGAAGGGAAAGGAAGAGAAGAGAAGAGAAGAGAAGAGAAGAGAAGAGAAGGGAAGAGAAGAGAAGAACAGAAAAGTGAAAAAAAAGAAAAAAAAGGAAATACTGGTATATTACTACAATATGGATGAACCTTGAAAACATCATGCTGTATGAAAGAAGCCAGTCACAAAATGCCAAATAGTGTGTGATTCCATTTATATGAAATGTCTAGGAGAGGGAAATTCATGGAACCAGGAAGTAGACTAACGTTTGCCTTGGAGGTGGAAGGAATGGGAGGATTGGGGGCTAACAGCTAAGCAGTGCAGGGTTTCTTTTTTGGGTAATGAAAACGTTCTAAAATCAATAGCAGCAGTGGTTGCATGACTCAGTGAATACACTAAATATAACATTGAACTGTACGCTTGAAACCAGGGAATTGTATAGCATGTGAGTTAATCTTGATAAAGTTGTGACAAAGGCGTTTACAAACTTCACTCATTTAGAATATGCCCATGGCCTCCTCTTTGCCAGGTGGTGGGAAAACAGCAAAGAGCAGGACCAGCTCGGCCACTGTTTGCACGGAATTTGTCTTCTGGGGGACTTAACGCCACACCCCATTCTATATCTTTGGAAAGAAAATACTCGAGTATAAAAACAATTGTTTGCCGGCCATGGTGGTGCACGCCTGTAATCCCAGTGACTTGGAGGTGGAGGCAGGGGGATGGCGAGTTTGAGGCGAGACTCCCTGCATAATTTATGGAGACCCTGTTTCAAAATAAAAATTAAAACTGGGCTGGGGTGCAGCTCAGGGGCAGGGCACTTGCAAAATATGTGCGAAGCCCTGGGTTCAACGCCCAAGTGCTGCCAAAAGAAAAAATCTAACATCATCAGAAATTCAACTGGCTTCTAGTTTACATTTCTTGAAGAATAGCAGTCTTGCTGTGCATGGTGGTGCACACCTGTAATACTCCCAGCGGCTCAGGAGGCGGAGGCAGGAGGATTGCAAGTTCCAGACCAGAGGCACTTTGCATAACTTAGTGAGACCCACTTTGCATAACTTAGTGAGACTTAGTGGGCTGAGGGTGCAGCTCAGTGGTTCAGCACTTGCAGAGCATGCAAGCGCAAGGCCCTGGGTTCAACTGCCAGGCCTGCAAAAAAAAAGAAAGACAGAAAAGCAATCTTCAGGTGACTGACCTGACTTGTGCGGAAACTGTATTTTAGCAAAATCTCCAGGTGCTTTGGCGTTCACCTGGGATAACCATGTTCCGGAATCCAGAGGTCAACCTGAAGTCCAAGGCAAACCTCTGTTTACCCTACCCTGTCCCCACACTCTACACCAGCACAAATGCCATCTGTGTCCTCTCTGTGTGTCTAGGACATCTGAGAGGTGGCCATCACCTCTGCTTGAACTGTCCCATCTGGGGGAACTGACCTCCTGGACAGCCTGCTGCTAACCTGCATCTCACATTTCCGCTTCCTTTTAGCGGTATCTCTGTATTTGTTTTCTGTTGCCACCTGACAAGTCACCACAAAATCAGAGGCTTGGAGCAACACTTGTTATCTTGGTCCCGTGGGTCAGAAGTCTGGGAATGTTTACATGGGTCCTGGGCACAGGCTGTGACCAGGCTGTAGCCCAAATGTTAGGTAGGGCTGAGGCTTGGGGGCCACCTCCAGGTGCACACAGATTGTTGGGAGAAGGGAGTGGCTGCAACCTGGGCCCCCCCTGGGTCCAGAGCACCCGCTCTCCCTGCCACAGGCCCCAGGCATAGCGGTGCACGGCACCTTCCTCCCTTCCAGGCAGCAGGAGTGCATCCCCGACTTGTGCCAATGCCTTTCTCCATCTCTGACCCGGAAACCTCTTTTAAGGGCTTGCCTGATGAGATCAGGTGTGCCCAGCATGTTCTCATGTTCTCAAGCCCAGGGCTTCGCACATATTCTCTGTCCAAACCCACAGATCAGCACGCTAATCTTGGGAGCTACAGCACATCATTCCTATTGGTCCTGCGCTGGCTTCAGGGTCGGGGGTAGTGGGGGAGGGGGTGCCCACCTGGAGAAGGAATTCTGGGGCCATTGAAAATTCTCTGTCCTCAGCCCATGTGGGGCACAGCATCCTTGGTGACAGAGGCCTTGGCTGGTACATTGTCATCTGGCCATGTTCTTTGCCCTCCCTTGAAAATGCTCTAGTTTGTCAGCAGTCTGCTTACAGTGTTGTGTTTACAGAGCGCTTACGCTGCCAAACGCTCTTTGAAGTGGTTTACATGGATCAGCTCAGGGAATCTTCTTAGCAACCTCGTTAGTCTATTATATCATTGTACTAACAAGGAAAGGGAAGCACAGGGATGGAGAGCACAGCGAGGACCCAGCCTTTGAACCAGACAGTGTGGGTCTCAAACCTATGCGGTAGTGACCAGGCAGTGCTCCCCTCCAAAGCTACCCCTGCACCCTGAAGGGGCCTGTTCCAGAGCCAGACAACATTTGCTTGCAGATTTGTCTGGCAGTATGTATTTTTTTTTTTTTAATAGCAAACATCCTCATTCCCCATTTGCTTTTTAACAGGTGTGTTATTTCCTTACCTTGCACTGAACTCAAAGCCATTAAAAAATCTGTTGGTCATGTGAACTGCTAAAAACAAGGTTTCCCATAGTCTCATTAAGGTAAAGAAAAACACTTTTTTTGTTAAATTTTATTGGGGGCTGGGATTTAACTCAGTTGGTAGAGCACCACTCTGTAGTCTCTGAGGTTGCGAGTTCAATTCTGAGCACCACAAAAATGGGAGAAGGGAGTAAAATCCATTCCTGAGGCAATCCGAAAACAGTCAGCCATTGAAAACCCTATGAAGGTTGCTATGGGTTGGACATGACTTGACAGCACCTAACAACAACAACAACAACAACAACAACAACAACAAATTTTATTGGTCTTTGCCATTGTTACAACCAGAGGCCCCTTTCTGTATTTTGTTATTGATGTGACTACAGGTTTCATACAGAACAGTGTCTCATTTACGAAGTACCTACTGTATACACAATGGTATACCATGTACTTCAAAGACAGAGAAGGGCCTTGGAGTTCCAATGAAGAGAAATAGAAATTCCTGAAATAAGAAAACAAATACATTCAAATAACTTTGTCATAGTTTGAACAGAAAACGTCCCCCAAAGGTTATGCACTTTAATGTCCAGTCCCCAGCTAGTAGCACTCCCCAAAGTCGTGGAGGTTTGGGATGTAGGGCTCAGTTTTGTGGAGGTGGCCTCTAGGGGAAGGCCTTTGGAGATTTTTTACTCATTCGTTCCAGGATGCTCTCTGCCTCCTGCCCTGTGATGCTGTGAAGTTGTCTTTCACAGGCTCTGCCTCCACTATGCCTGTCCTGCCACCATCATGGTGAGCTTCCATAAATCCATTCCCGCAGAAGTTCACTTTAGTTGGTTTTACTACTATACCGACAACAGCTGACTAATACAATCTCTAATAGTGTAAAGAATACTGTTTTTTGTGAACAGTCATTCTATTTTATGGAAGGAAGTGTGGCCCGATTCTATAATAGAAAATAAGGCCAATTAAAATAAATAACAACAAAATCAAAAAGACCACTGTTTTCACTTGGACATTTAATTTTTTTAAAATATGCTTTGAGCATCTCAACAGGACACAACAGAAAGAGCCCTGGGCTCAGGGTTCAGCTTCTCAGAACCCTGCTCCTAGGGCTTGGCTACAGCATTCAGTCTTCCTGAGCCAGCAATAAGTAGGGCCAGGGTTAGGTCTCTATCATTAGGGTAGGTACTGGGGAGCTACAGCAGAAATAAGCGGGCTGAAATGCACCTTGAGAAAGAATTGAAATAGGGGGGTTGGCAGAGATTGGCTTGAACCAGGGAACCAAGCAACAGGCCCTGAAGGCAGGGCAAACTTGAGGAGGTTGAATGGTATGAGTAGCAAGTCAGAACTTGGGTTCCAACCCAGTTTGGATCTTAGCTCTTCCACTTATGAGTTAGGATGCTGAGTGCACGACTCAACCTCTCCATGCCTTGGTTTCTTTTTCTTTTTCTTTTTTCTTTTCTTTTCTTTTCTTTCTTTTTCTTTTCTTTTTCTTTTTTTCTTTTTTTTTTTTTCCCTGTGGTACTGGGGGTTGAACCCAGGGTCTTGCACTTGCATGCTTTGCAAATGCTGGGCCACTGAGCTGTACCCCCAGCCCATTTTTTCAGTTTTTGAGACAGGGTCTCACTAAGCTATGCAGACTGCCTGTGGTCTGGAACTTGTGATCCTCCTGCCTCTGCCTCCTGAGCTGCTGGGATTACAGTCAGGTGCCACCACGCCCGACTTCATGCCTTGGTTTCTTCATCTGCAAAATGGGGTCATGGCAATGCCAGCCCAACTCACAAGCATAGTGGGGATTCAGTGGGCCCGCTGTGTGCAGAGCTGTGAACAGACCCTGGCACATGGTGAGGCTCAGGAGACCTTGGCAACAGATGCCTGGGGAGACGGAGGGTGGCAGAAGCAGCTGGCCATAGCCTCCAGCCCACAGAGCTCAATGAGCCCAGAGGGGCAGCCTGGAGTCA
Organism: Pedetes capensis; assembly: GCA_007922755.1. NCBI lineage: Eukaryota > Metazoa > Chordata > Mammalia > Rodentia > Pedetidae > Pedetes > Pedetes capensis. Next base: position 678,843 of record VMDO01000004.1, read on the forward strand.
CATCAGGTCTTTTAAAGCGCTCAGAGCTGCAGCCACACCCCAGACTTATGAAGCCACAGTGGCAGGGATGGGGCTGGGCGTAGGTCTTTCCTAGAGGTCTCCTAGCTGTTTCCAACGTGCCTTCAGGTTTGGGAACAGTGGCTGGTCTCCAATCTTGTGCATTGGAGCCATGGCCAGGAGAACTTTGGAAAGGGACAGCAGGCAATCATTTTGCCGCTGGAGGTGAAGCCGGATGGGGCTGAGGCGTCATCAGCACCCGGATGCCAAGGCCGAACAAGAGGCTCAGAGCCGCTGCTCAGCAGCCTGATGGGAGGCCTCTGCAGTTCCAAGGGCCCCACTTGGACGCCAGGGGGAGCTCACGGGGATGCGCCTGACTCCCTCCTGCAGCTGGTTCAAACTGGTTTGGGCAGGGTGCGGCCTCGGACGGTTGCATTCCAGGCCTCAGGCTTGTTGCCTGTCCCACGGCATCCCCTAGGGCTGGGGACCCAGGGCCAGACTTCTTGGAACAGGGCCCTGGAGCAGGAGCCTCCGCCCCTGCGAGGCTGGGAAGATTTGCAAATTGAGTCCTCTTTGTTCAAAGTCATTCCTTTGGCCTCCCATGGGCCCTGGCAGAGATGCCCACAGCAAGGCCGAGGCCCTGGGGAGAGGTTATTCTCAGACCGGGTGCCTGGAAGTCAGGGGCTGAGCTGGTGAACGTGCCCAGAGACCTGCGTTCAAAATGTGCGGAGTGGGGCGCCCGGCACCTGTGTTTAGCAGTGTTCCTGAAGAATAATTGCAGGTTTGGGAGAAAAAAGCTAGAAGTAAAGTAACTGTTGGCTAGCCGCCTTGCCCCCGGCGTGACTCTGGGTGCTCTGAAGGACTGGACCTCTTCCCCAGGACCCTTTCCTCACAGAGGGGCTTGGGCAACCAGCATTTTTAACTAACAGTCCAGGCTTTTTTCTTTTTTCCTTTAATGAGCCTTGTTGGGCATCCTAAAGTTGGAGTATTATAACCCAAATCAAGGAAAGGAAACCTTATAGATGCTATTGCAGCCGGGCTCTCCTCCTAGTCTCCAGTTTCTTCTCCCTCAGCCCAAAGTAACCACTTTCCTGAATGTGGGAGCGCCATTCCCATGCACAGCTTTATACATGTCTGTATCCATAAACAATGTATCAAGTGGCTTTGCATGTTTTAAAAACTGTATGTTACTGGCAGAGTGCTCCACAGAGCCTTCTGTGAGTCCTGTTTCCCTTAGCAGTTGGTTTCTGCCATTTAGGCACCAGGGTGGTTTGTTGCGTTGTCTTTTGATCTGATCCAAGGCCAGTTCTGGGCTCGTCCCAGGACTTAATGTTGGTTGACCGTGGGTGTGAGCGTGGCAGGCGCTGAGCATTAGGACTATCAAGACAGGGATGAGTGTCCAAGTGTAGGCTCTGGTTCTTATAAAACTTTTCTCTAAGCACCTGGGACGCAAGTCTTTGCCAAGAACTTTCCAGAAAATGACTCTGGCCTGAAGGCCTGAATGTTTGGGCGGGGATGTTGAGAAATTAGCAACGGGCAGATTTGAAAGTATGAACTGCATGGCAATGGATTACCCAAAAGACAGATCAACTGTGTGTTTAGACCCCCTGCCTAGGGATGCCAGAGAGAATATAAATTCAAATCTAATGGGGAGGAGGGAGTGGGGTATCCTTGTATATTTATTTGCAATTCTAAGACCAGCTCATTTAAAAGATGAATTTAATATTTTAAATGTTATATGGAAAATCAAAACTCTAGACTTTGCCCTCTTACCTTTTTAGTACTCTCCTCATTCTCCTTGTTTTTAAAGGTGGCTTCCCCACACACACACCCCGTTCAGCCCTGGGGCCTCTGGGGAGGGTCTACAGGGGTCGAATTTGTTGTTGTTAGGTGCCGTTGAGTTGGGTCCAACTCATAGCAACCCTCATAGGGTTTTCAATGGCTGATTGTTTCAGGATTGCTTAGGGAGTGGATTGCCACGTCTTTCTCCTGTTTTTGTGGCTCTGGGGATCAAACCCTGGTCCTCAGAGAGTGAAGAGCAATGCTCCACCAACTGCGCCAAACCCCAGGCCCTGGGTCACATTTAGTGCCCTTAAAATCCCCTGGAGGAACTTCTTTTAAAAGCTGCCCGCTAGACTGGCGCCATGATGCACGCCTGTAATCAGAGCAAGTCAGGAGGTGGAAGCAGGTGATCTCCAGTCAGAGGCCAGAGGCAGCCTGCCCAACTTAGTGAGACCCTATTTCAAAATAAAATACAAAAAGGGGGGCCATGAGTGCTACTCCGTGGTGGAGCAGCTGCGCAGCATGCTCTAAGCCCCAGTTCTGCAAAAACAAAACCAAACCCACAGGTGCCTCTAGGAGGAAGAGGAGGCTCACTGCACCTGTCTTCCCTAATTTCCAGAACTCTCCACCAGGGGCAAACTAGCTGCTTGAATAGGATGATCTTGAGGGGCGGCACCTTGGGGCTTGCTTGCTTCCTTTTCTTTCTTTGACAAGGTGTCTCCTGTGTAGTCTATGCTGGCAGTCCAGCCTCAGCCTACCCAGTGCTGGGTTTAGGGGTGCGGGCCACCATGCTCCATTGTTTGGTGCTTTCAATGACAGAGTCCCCTAGAATAGCGGCCCTCTAGCGGGGATGCACAGGGGAATCACTGTGGGGAGATTCAGCACTACGGGAGGTTGGGGTGTGTAGCTCAGTGGTGGGGCTCTGGGTTCAATACCCAGCCACACCTCCACAGACTCTGACTTGGTCCTCTGTGACATCTGGTTTCAGGCATTTAAAGCTTTCCATGGGTTGTTAATGTGCAGCTGGGGCTGGGCACCACTGCCCCTATGGCAATTCCAACCGAAAAGGGGGGTCCACACTGATGTTTCTCAATCTTGGCTGTATGTTGGAACCACCTTAGGTCTCAGCCCAAGAGAGTGTGCGTGGCCCGGATGAGCCTCGGGTGTTGGAAGTTTTAAACGAACCCCAGGTGACTGCAATCTGCCAGCAAGTTTGCCAACCACTGTTCGGCCAGGTGGTGCAGGAACGGGTGCGGTGCGTGCCGCGCGCCACTGGGTGGCGCTGTCCACTCGGCCGGCGCACAGGGCGCTGGGGACCCGGCCGCCGGGTGCGCACCTACCCCGCCTCCGCCAGGCGGGCCGCGGGGCATGCGGCGGGTCGGGGGCGGGGCTCCGAGTGCAGGGCGCGACCACGGGCTCCCGGGCAGCCTCCGCCGGCCAGCCTGACCTCGTCGCCTTCTGGATGCTGCTCGTGGACGCCGACCGGCCGGAGCCGGTGCGCAGCGGGGCGCGCGAGCTCGCGCGGTTCCTGACCCCTGAGCCTGGCGCTGAGGTAGGGGCGCGAGTGTGGAGGAGCGGGGTCTCGAGGCTGGGGGTCCGGGGCGCCCCGCGGCTTTCCTGCAGCATCCTCTCGCACCGGGGACGGTGAGCGGCGTGGATCGTCTTTCTGGGTAGGAGGCCGCCCAGAGCCCCACCGGAGGAGCGGAGGTGCGCGGCGGGCTGCGTCTGCTCCCTGCCGCGCGGCCCGCGCCGCCTCCCCCACCCTGGGCCCATCCCTATCCCGGCCCCCCAGCATCCGCTGGGTACCGGAGACGCCCGGCGGAGCTGCTGCCCTGTGCAGCGCTGGGCCCCGGGGGCGGAGGCCGCGCCCTACCCCTGCGGCGCCCGCTCCCCTCCAGGTGTCGGGGCCACCCGGTGTCAGTACACCCTGAGGCAGCGGCCCGCTACCGTTGCTAGGAGGAAAATACCACGTCTCAGTCTGCACTTTCTATTTTAAAAGCATAAATACAAAGTGGATCTAAAACTAGGTTCTTTCCCTCCAGCTGCAGGCAGTCTGTTCACGCTGCTCTGAAAAAGTTACTTATCCAGTTTCACTAGCTGGAAATCAAGCCCTTCTCTTCTTTTGAGTCAAAAAAGCAGTACAGAAGTATTTAAAAACAAAAGTGATCTTCCTATCTTTTCCCCCCTCCCACCCTAATTCCAGTTCCCAGAGAAAACCATTAACAATTTGGTGTACCTCATTACAAAGGTTTAAAAGTGCGTTTACAGACGTACATAGTTATATATCTGTATCTGTGAGATAGATGCTTAATGATGTAATAGTGTTTTTGCAACTTGCTTTTCTTTACCTAAAGTAGCATGGCAAGATGGATAGTGACTTCTGATCATAAAGGATGGGACTCCATTTCTGGGGATGAGAATTCTGGAATTACTGGTGATGAAGGCACAGCTTTGTGAATGTACTGAAACCACTGAATCATACACTCTAAGAGTGAGTTTCATGGTATGTGAAGTGCACCTCAGTTTAAGAAGTAGCGTGGACACATTTCCACATCAGTCTGTATCTGTAAGAACTGCTCAAGAGAAGCTGGGTGTGGTGGTGCCCACCTGTAATGCCAGGACTCTGGATGCTGAGGCAGGAGGATCAGGACTTGGAGTCTGCCTCAAGCTACATAGCAAGTTCAAGGCCAGCCTGAGCTACATCGTGAGACCTTATCTCAAAAACCAAGTGTTGGAGGTGTACCTCAGTGGTACTGAACTTGCCTAACGTGCACTGGCTCTGGATTCAATCCCCAGCACTACAACAAACAAACAAAAATTTATCCAATAGAGATATCCAGTAATTTGAGCCACAAGAGAAAGAAACACATGAAATTAATTTGTTAATTAAGTTGTTAGGTGCCATTGAGTCAGTGTCCGACTCATAGCAACCCTATGTACAACAGGCAAAATGGTATTCTTAGTGCTTCTCTGCTGTTCATAGGGTTTTCAATGGCTGATTGTTTTTTGGGAGTGGGTTGCTGGGTCCTTCTCCCAAGCCTACAGCACCTGGTGTTCCCAGGTGGTCTCCCATCCAAGTATTAACCAGGCCGACCCTGCTTTAGTTTCTGAGATCTGATGGGATCAGATGCCACGGTGGTGCAGCTGCAGGCGTTTAACATAATCGTGTTCCCCAAATATCATTTCAGCATCTAATCAGTATTAAAAAATGAATGAAATTTCACATTCTTTTGACCAAATTTTTGAAATCAGGCTTTTCATGTCGCACTTATAGCACATCTCTGACTGGACCTGCCACATTTTAGGTGCTCAGTCATTGCGTGGGGCTGGTGCCTTCCATGTTGGAAAGCCTCCATCTATATCATCTCTGGCTTCCTAGTAGATCATGATCAAGTACTGGAACACTTGCTCTGATTTCCTGAGCACACACTACGTGGCCAAGGTGCCACACTGTCCGTAAATTATGTCTTTCCATCGTGGTGCTGACCCAGTGTCAGAATGTCATTACATTGATTTTATAGCGTAGTAAACTGAGTCACAGAATACATGACATTGGATGGATATGTAATTGATGAACCATTTGTAAATGGTTCAGAGCCACTGCCCTTTGCCGGACTGGGCCCTGTGGGAGGCCCAGCCCCTCCTTACCACTTGGTCTGGTGGCCCAGGGGTGGGTGTTTAGGTTGCCTGCAACTTTCTCCGGCTCCAGCATTGTGAATATTTGTCCCATTTGCCCCCTTGCTCTCAGCAGCGAGACCCCCTCTGTCGGGCAAAGCCTCCTCTGCATTCTGTCACTTTGGGGGACAGCCCCCCACAGCATCTGCACGTGTTAACTTTGTTTGCTCATTCAGGGCCCCTTTAACTCCCAAACAGCTTGGCTCATTTGTAAGGGATGTAATGAAGAGTTCCAACTCCCTGTAGCTCTGTGCAGCAATAAACTCACTCATAGCACTCACTGAAGTTTATTTACCAAAAGAAGCACACACCGAGCTAGAGGAGTCACGTGCAGCCTCCACTTAAGGCTTAATTCATTTGCGGGTCCCCGAGCTGGCGCTGTTTCCAGGGGGGGCAAATGAGCCGGAAACGGGAAGTCTGCTTGGGGAAGGCGCTGGGGCACCACCCCATGGCCCCTCTATACTCACTTTTGGATTTTAAATGAAGCATTAGGCTTCTCTACCTGGCCAAAGGCAGCCCTCATGCCCTGTGCTTCCCAGTGAAGCAGGGCCGCCTTTCAGTGCCTTGAGTCCATGCTCTGTGCCAGCGGAACAGCCAGCAATGACCAAATAAGACCCCTGGGTTGTGGTGAGTGCCCCAGAGCTACTATGGGAGATGTGATGGAGGGTGAGTAATGGGGTATCTGGGAGTCAAAGTTGGGGATGGCCTTTCCGAAAAAAGTAGGCCTGAGCAGTAACCAGTGGGGCACTTGCAGGGCTGAGGAAGCCTGGTGGGCCCACAGTGAGTGTGGTCAGGGAGAGCTTCCCGGAGGCAGCATCCTTGTAGGGTGAGCCCTGAAGCATGAATAGGAGTTGGCCGGGGAGAACAGTTCATGAGGAGGCCATGTAGGGGGTAAAGCAAGGTGCTCTTAGGGATGGAGAGAAGAGCAGCTGGTGGAAGGAAAGCAGCCGGCTCTGGGGCTGGTGGAGGCAGGCGGAAGCTGGGCCTGCACTCACCTGCGGAGGGATGTAGGAGCCCCCGCCCCGGGGCCATGTGCCGAATTGGTTGGCAGGCAGATTACTGTTTGCAGTTTCTTTTTCTCTCTCCCTTTCTCTCTCTGGCTTCCACTTCCTCTTTATGGGGGAGTTTCAGTGGACGTCTCCTCCATGGCGGGAGAAGAGATGTGTTTCTTTGGCCCCTGGGATTTAGGAGGAAGGGGCTCCCCAGCTCCCATGGCTGTGCGCAGGTACCCACGGGGCACGGGGGACCCCTGACCGGGGATGTCAGATTTCCGTGCGCTTCTTGACGTGGACCTGGGATGGGTTTGGCCTGTAGTTGGGGTATGTGGCCTGAATGGGAAGAAATGCGGGCCACCAGCACATCCTCACACCCGGGGTCTTTGCTTGAGTGAGGGACGTCTTGGGTTGAGTCCCTGGGACCTTTAGCCACGTGTGGGTTAGCAAGGGGCTATGAACTAGAGGCCCCGGGAAGAATTCAGCGAGAGGGTCTGGTTGTGGTAATCCACGCAGGCTTTTAAAGTGGAGAATTTTCTTGGATCAGTGTGTTTCTTGTTTAAGACTGGACAGTGGTAACACTAGGTCCATATTCCTCAGTTGTGGCCCCTCTTTGCCACAGTCACCGCTGGTCCCTGCGACCCCCTCATCTGGAAACTTCTGTCAGTTTCCATTTACCCTTGTGCTTGAACTTTTGGTTTTTCCGTTGTCATGATAAGAGGAAAGGGAAATATTTGTCTATGCCGTGAAAACAGAAATTAGCCAAAGATGGCCTTGAGTTTCACAAAAAACGCAAGGGAGACTGTTTCTTTGTGGAATCTGAGAATATTCTGTCATATCCGCCCTGCAAGCACTGCTTGCCTGTGGAAAACCTCCTGGCATACGCCCTGCCCTGTGACCGGCTGGTCCCCTGCAGGCATCCAAGTTCTAAATGTTGTACCAGCAGTCTGTGGATGGACCCTAGGGCACGGCCTGTTCTGCCTCAGAAATGTGGTTCTGCATTGATTTATTCCTGCAGTCTTATGGTACACCTGCTCTGTGCTGGGCACTGGCAAGACCGGCAAAGCAGGATGAGGTTGGTGCCCAAGGACTGGCATGGCAGGCGGGGAAATGGGCAGCTGGCTGAAGACCAGACATCACAACCAGCTCTCTATCTGCAGGCTGCACACACACAGCCTACCCGACCATGGAGCAACAGTGTTTGGGGAAAATGATAGAAAATAACAATACAACAATAAAATAAAATAAAATTTAAAAATACAGTATAGGGCCGGGGATGTGGCTCAGTGGTAGAGCACCTGCCTTGTGTGCACAAGGTCCTGGGTTCAACTATACTACAAAAAAGATAAGCAGTGTGACAACTATTTACACAGCATTTACTTTGCGTGTGCCATTATGAGTCATCTAGCGGTGATGGATAGGAGGGTGGGCATCAGTTCTTGCAAATAGTATGCTGGGTTATATGAGGGACTTGAGCATCCCCTAATTTTGGTATCTGCATGGGTGCTGGAACTGGTTCTCTGTGGATACTGAGGGAGGACCATAACTAAATGGTGGCAGATGCTGCATACCAGAAGACACCCCCTAGAGATGGCAAGGAGCAGGGAAGGGGAAGATCCTTGGCAGAGATCCGCCAGCGCACACACTGCACCTGGGAAAGAGGAGGAACAGGGAGGAGCCGAGGAGATGGATCTCTGCCATTGGTGGGTAGATGACAGGGCCACAGGGCCTGGGGCCTGTGGGGAGGAATGTGGCTTCTGTCTTAGGGTCATGAGTTAAAGCCCCAAGCTGACTATGACCTGTGTAGGGCGGGGTCTGACCTATGGACTTTTGCTGCAGGGCCAGAATGCACCCTGGCCCTGAATGGCTGCAGAGAAGCCTGGGGCAGCTGCTGCAGCTGCCCGATGCTCAGGGCTGGAGCGGGCAGGTCTCTGACTTGGGGCCTCGAAACATGAGGAGCCAAGACCACAGTGGCACTTGGAGAGGGTCTGCCCCTTGGAAGGGCCTTCCTAACTACATACCCCAGGCCCGGCAGCCTGGGCCCACGGTATCGGTGAGGCCCCAGGCTGGCTGACCCGCAGCCTCTGGGGGAAAGCTTTAAGACAGCTTTCCAAAGGTGGGAAACAGCCTGCGGTGGGGCCCAGGCAGAGGTTGTGAGCAGTGGACACCCTGTGCTGCCCGGAGTCTTCTGGGGATCCTGCCAGGGCGCGCGCGCACGTGCAACCGTCTTCATAAACATAACCAGAAGGCGAAGAGCAGGCACTCGCTGCGTGTGTGCACAGGAGCTTCCTTAAAGCCATCTCCAGGGCGAGTGGGGAGGGGCACAGCCGTGGTTCCTGAATTCTGTGGATGTGGGTGTCTTCTGGAGGCCTTTGCAGAAATACGGAGGCCTGCCTCCCACCCCGGCACCCCGGGCATTCTGATTTGATGGGGGCGTGGGGGAGGGTGCATCCCGCACATTGGGATCTGCAGAACTCTCCCAGGTGGTTTTAACCTGGGAGCCACCTGGTCTGATTGGTCTCTGGGAAAATCACTCTGGCCACAATGTTGGTGCACTGGCTGGGGCCAGGACACCCCCAAGAGGCCCAGGCCTGGGCATCTGGCTTCCATCCAACCCCAGGTCATTCTGTTGGTCGGCCTGTTGCGGCTGCCCACCTGCTCAGGCTTGGGCCTGGCTGGGGTCACTGACTCACGTGGGTGGAGGTGGGACCCACTCTCAGAACCAGGGGCCCTGCTGTCTTTCTTAAAGCAAGGTGTCAGGAATGCATCAGTTGAAAAAAACATCCTTTACAGGTGTCTGAGAGCCCAAGGCCCTGCCCCGACCCAGGAGGGCCAAGAAGCGGGAGGACACAGGCTCCGGAGTCCTGTGGCCTGGTGCCTTTCTCTGCCTTGGTGCCTCACGTCCTGCAGTGGTTGTGAGTTGGGCAGGATAATCCACAGAAACCTCTTGGTGAAAGATTAGGTCCATCAATGGAAGTCCGGGAGCATTGGTTACCATCATTTAGTCATTCTACGGGTGTTTGATGAGCAGGTCCTATGAGCAGAGGCTGTGCCAGGGGCCGGAGGTGGGAGCAGAGGTGGGAGCGTGGAGCACCCTGTCCTCAGGCACTTGCAGGTGGGACGTCTTCACCCCGGGCGCACACGTCACATTTATGTGCGGTGTTTGGAAGCAGGCTATTTCAGCCCTCTGTTTAGGCTGAAGGTGAGGGGTTTTCACTCACCATGATCACCTCGTGCCACCCCAACCTGGGGTTCCCTCTGCACCCGCATGTGTTGGGCAACTTCAGGCTCCATTGTTGAGTTTGCAAAACGCAGCTGCTGAATGCAGAGTCTGAAGGAGCCGGCTGCTTTCTTCACTTACTCACCAGATCTGAATTTACTCTTTTGCTGCAGCTCTGGGGGAAATTTGGTGTGTGGTTCTTTTAAGGTAAATTGGAATTAGGCTTTTAAAAATGAATTTTGTTTAAAATTTATTTTTTAAGTTTGGGCTGGGGTTTAAGGTTTAGCTCATTTGGTAGAGTGCTACTCTGCACTTTCTGAGGACCCAGCACCACAAAAATGGGAGAAACAATCAGCCGCTGAAAACCCTATGAGGGTTGCTATGAGTGGGACCCAACTCAACAGCACCTAACAACAAGTACATTTTGTGTCCTAAAGGCCCGATGGCTGTGGAGTAACTAGTGAAAACCCCTTGGCCACCCCTTGGCCACCCGTTCCTCTCTGCAGAGGTCACCTCTGTTCATACCTCAGCACCCCAACCTGTCACTCTCTGCTCTGCATCATGCAACAGGTCTTGGAAGTCTTTCCATGAATGCAGAGCTGCCCAATTGTTTTAGCAGCTAGACAGATTCTCATCTGTCCAACTTATAATTTAGGAGACTATTTATCCACTTTCCTTTTCCTTTTTTCTTCTTTGTTTTTTATGTTTTGTTTTGTTTTGTTTTGTTTGTACTGAGGGTCCTCATGCAGGGCCTCACACGTGCTTTGCAAGTGCTCTACCACCGAGCTGCACCCCAGCCCCTTTTTAATTTTTTACCAGTAGTTAGTTACACAGGCTGCTCTGGCCTTGAGTTTGCGATCTTTTTGCCTCTGCAGGCTTGTGCCACCGTGCCAGGCTGTGACTGTTCATCTGTTGACAGACACGTAGGTGATCAAGCTGTATGACTCGCTTTGTACATACATCATTTTGCATTTATGCAAATACGTAGGAGACATACCTAAGAGGGGAGTGACTGAGTCAAAGGGCATACCTGCATTGTAAGGATCGGTCATTGTTGCTGAATGACCTTCTTGGAATTCAGGGTCAGGATGAATGGAGAAGAGAGCGGCCCTTCTTGGACACTCAGGCCTCAAGGTCAAGGCCTTTGGGGCCAGCCAGCTGTGCCTCTTCCCCGGAGTAGCTTGTCATCTAACCTGCCAGGGCCTTCCTGGTTTGCTGTTCAAACCTAAGGCTATCGGAGGGTCACTTCATTTGGTCCAGCTCCCAAGATCTTTAAACTCTCACTTTGTCATTTTCATTCTGTGCCAGAGATGACCTGCTTTTTCTGCCTGGGTTGGATAGAACTTGGGATCTGTCTTTTCCTTTCCTCCCTCCCTTCCTCATTTCCTCCCTTCCTCCTTCCCTTCCTCCCTCCCTCCTTCCCTCTCTTCCTTCCTGCCTTCCTTTCCTTTCTTCTTCTCCCCACCCCCTGTCCTTTAACAGAGCCTCACTGTGTTCTAGCCTCAGACTAGAACAGCAAGTAAGAAATTTTAAACCCTGAGCCATCCAGAGCTTTCATTCTGATGGAGTAGGGTTATAGGAAACAAGAAAAATAAAAGGTATGTTTGCTGGTGGTAAGTACTGAAAAGAAAATACATCGGGGCAGGAGGAATGGGAGTCAGGGAGCTCCAGGGTCAGAGGAGGCCCCACCCAGAAGAGGTGGTTGAGCAAAGGCGCCACCTCCCTACACTGTCCCCTTGGACGTTGTTTCTGACACATGAGTTTTGGGGGGCACATCCAAACCATGGCTACTACTTCCCCCACGTTCTGTTGGTCATAGCAGCTCATAGGCCAGGCCACATGCCAGCGTGGGGCAGAATGGATCCCAGCTCTTTATGAGCGGAGTGGCACAGTCACGTGGCAAGAAGGCCTATGGCTGTGAACTCGGGGTCTTCCTGCCTTGGTCTCCTGGGTGCTGGAATTCCAGGTGTGTGCCACCACTCCAGGCAGCAGCTGTCGCTCTAGCTGAGGTCCATGGTCTCTTGTTTGCCACAGTCCCCACCTCTCTCTGTCTATGACCTGGAGGCTGAGTGTCAGCTGCCATGATTTATTATCTTCTTTATGCTGCTGTTTTTCTTAGAGAAAAGTAAAATCTCTCTGTTAAAGTGAGAAGCCGGAAATCAGCAGCTGGCAGAAAACATCCTTCTGCCTGGCCCCACTTCCTCTGTCTTCTCGCTTCTGTGTCCATCCATGTTTAGAGACCTTCAGAGGGTCCAGCTGATAGCCAGATGTTGCGTGGAGAGTGAGTGCCTCTGGAGGTGACCTGGGAAGCTCTTCAGTTGGCCTCTTCAGCTTCCGGCCCAAGTCAGAGGGAAACAGAGGCGTGCTCCCCAAGCCCCATTTTCAAGTGGGGAAATAGAAGAGCAGAGATGGTCAGAGATGGAGTAGAGGCCACCCAGCATAAAATGCAAGGCTAGGGGTAGAGTAAAGGCTTGCCTAGCATGCACAAGGCCCTAGGCTCCATTCCCACCACCATTTAAAAAAAGAAAAGAGATGCTGACCTGGGGCAGCAGAACAATAGAGAATGTCTAGGTGCTGGTCTCAGGCTGTGGCTCTCCTTCCTTCCCTTGTGCAAGTTTTCTTTCCTTCCTTCCTTCCTTTCCTTTAATGAATATTCATTGAGCACACTATAGGTTACCAGTTGCAGGGTAACAAACCCTGAGTCACTCTGCATGAGCTCTTGACTGGGAGGTGTGGCTTGGCTGCCCTGGCAGATCCAACATAGCCTCCGCCACGCACCTGGCAGCAGGTGCTGGCTGTCGGCTGGGCATCTCCATCCTCCCTTGGCCTCCCTACCTCCATGCCTCCACAGCTGCCTTGCCCACACTGCTGTCCATGGTGATTGATGTCCGTGGGAGTAACTCCAGCAGAGGGGTCCCCTGAGGCTTGGGCCCGGGAGTCACAGAGCCTCCCTTTTGTGCTGCTTTAACAGGTATCATGGGTGGGAGGATTTATGAGGAGAAGTTTGTTTGCCTTTACTTCTGGAGGCTGGCAAGTCCACGGTCAAAGAGTTGCATCTGGCGAGGGTCTCCTTGCCGCTGTGTCGTAGCCTGACAGGGAGCATCGCAAGGGTGAGAGCTCCTGAGGGGGAGTGGGAGCCGGCCGACTTGCTTTCACGACACGCCTGCTCTCGAGATTGCAGACACCTCCGAGGGAGCAGAGTTAATCCACGAGTGAGGGTCAAGCTCCCCACACTGTCACCTTGGAGGTTAAGTTTCTAATACATGAGCTTTAGGGGGCACGTCCAAACCACAGCTACTGCTTCCCTCTGTTCTGTTGGTTGGAGCAGGCCAGGCCACATGCCAGGGTGGGGCAGAGTGGATCCCAGCTCTTCATGGGTGAAGTGGCACAGTCATGTGGCAAGAAGGCCTATGGCTGGGAGGGGGTTGGAGGTGCATCGTTGGACAGAAATACTGTCATGTGCCAGGCACTGGTGCAGCACCTCAGACTAGAATGGCAAAATTTTAGAACCTGAGCCTTCTGGAGCTTTCATTCTGGTGGGGGAAGGTGATAGGAAACAAGAAAAATATAAGGCATATTTGCTGGTGATAAGTACTGAAAAGAAAAGTACATCGGGGCAGCAGGAATGGGAGTTGGGGAGCTCTAGGGTCAGAGGAAGCCCCACCCAGAAGAGGTGGTTGGGCAAAGCCTGGGAGGAAGCGAAGGAGGAGTTTTGCCTGTGGAGAGATGGCAGGTACAATGGCCCAGGGGTGAGGATAGGGTTGGTATGGTTGGCATAAAGGGGCAGCAGGCAGTGAAGTCAAGGAGGAGGCAGAGGACCCGAGTGCTCTAGGGCTGGGGAGTTCTGTCAGGTGCTTACTGAGTGAGGCAGAAGATGGGACAGGATTTTTAAAAATGAGATGTAATTCATGTCAAGTAAAATTCTTCATTTGAAAGTGCACAGATTGTGAGTTTTAGTATAGTCACTATGTTGTACAAACATTGTTAGGTGCCATTGAGTCAGGTCTGACTCATAGCAACCCTATATACAACAGAACGAAATGGCACTATGTCGGTGCTTCTCTGCTATTCATGGGATTTTCAGCAGCTGATTGTTTTGGGATTGGGCTGCCAGGTCCTTCTCCTATTTTTCTGATGCTGGGGATTAAACCCAGGGCCTCAGAGAATGCAAAGCAGCACTCTACCAACTGAGCTAAGCAAACGTTGTTGTTGTTGTTTGTTAGGTGCCATCGAGTCGAGTCCGACTCATAGCGACCCTCATAGGGTTTTCAATGGCTGACTATTTCGGGATTGCCTTGGGAATGGATTGCCAGGTCCTTCTCCCATTTTTGCGGTGCTGGGAATTGAACTTGGGACCTCAGAGACTGCAGCACAGCGCTCTACCAACTGAGCTAAATCCCAGCCCAAACAAACATTACCATGACCTAATTCCAGAACATTTCCATCTTCCCAAAAAGAAACCCCATGATTATTAGCAGATATTCCCTATTCCTATACCCATAGCCTATACCCCCAAGTCCCATGACAGTAACCAACCACGAATTGACTTTCTGTCTCTCCAGCCTTGCTCTCCTGGACGTGCTGTATGAATGGAATCATGTAACGTGATCTTTTGTGTCCACTGCCTTTGACTTAGCACAGTGTTTTCAAAGATCCACCTTATTGTAGTACTTTATCCCTTTTTATTGAATGAAATATCATTGTAGTTTATGCAGATATCACATTTTGTTTGCCCGTTCATCAGTTCATGGACGTTGAGTTATTTCTAACTTTTGTTGTTGTGTTTTTCTGAGACAGGATCACACTGTGTAGCCCAGGCTGGCGTTGAACTCGAAACTCTCCTTCATCAGCCTCTCTAGTGCTGGGATGGCAGATGTGCCCCGCTGTGCCTGGCTTAGTTCTACTTTTTGACTCTTAGAATAATGTGTACAAGTTTTGTAGGAGTGTGTGTTTGCTTGGTCACAGGGTAGCTCTGTTCCTTGTGAGGATCTGCCAGACCTAGTTATCACAGCAACTATAGTTGTACATCTCCCCCAGCCCTGTGCGGGGTCCAGTCACTCCACATCTTCACCAACACTTGGCCTTTTCCATTGCTGGGTGTAGCCGTCCTGAGGGGTGCGGAGGGTGCCGGTGGAGGGCTCTGAGCAGGGGCTTTAATGCAGTCTCTCAGAGGAGTAGATTGAAGGGGAGCAAAACAGGAACTGGGGGCCTAGAGATCAGGCTACTGCAGTAGTCCCATGAGCAGGTGATGGTGCCCTGTGACAGGGAGGTGGAAAAAAGATTTGGGACACATTTTTTATTTATTCACTTATTTTGAGACAAACTCTCACTCTATAGCTGTAGCTAAGGTTGGCTTAGGATTTGCTCTGTAGCCTAGGCTGGACTCAAACTCATGGTGGTCCTCCTGCCTCAGCCTCCCGCATGCTGGGATTACAGGTGTGTGCTGCCATGCCAGGCTGATACGTTTTGAAGGTAGAATTGAGATTGCTTGCTGAAAGATTGGGCGGGGGTGGGGAGTAATCGAGAAAGAAGAGTCGAAGGAACTCCAAATTTGGCCTAAGCGACTAGACAGTGGAGTTTCCACGTATCGATTTGGAGAAGACCATGGGTTGAGGATCCTTTGTTTCCCTGTGCCAGTCACTTGGTGGCAGGGACAGCCCCTCCTCAGGCTTCTGGCATGACCAGCTATGGCGCTTGTGTCAGCCCTTTGGGAGAAGGGGGGATGTGGAAGAAGAAAGCGAAAGGCGTGTTCCACACATGTTAAAAAATACCCAGCCATCATCTGCACCGACTGCCCCCTGGGCGCCGCTGTACCGCGAGCCTTTTGCCATTCTTCCCCTCAGAGGAGAACAATTTATGCCCAGGTTGTTGCCAAGAGCAGTGAGGGCGTTCGTTGTGCTTATGGGCTGGTGAAAAGGCACCTGGGCTGCAGCCTGTGGAACTCATTGCTGAGGCCACTTAGAGGATTATCTTGAGAGAAAATGGTCTCTCGAGTGGTTTGTGGACCTGGTGGGGTGGCTCTCGCTGAACGCCTTCCTGTTGGCTGGGAATGTGTCAGGCTGTTCTCCCTCAGCTGACCAGATCACAGATGCTGTCCTTGTTTCTTCCTGTTTTGGGGCACCACCCTGGGTCCCAGGAGGTGGGGTGACGGAGAGAGACCACGGCTGGCGGGGTACAGTCAAGCGAACACGCTTCTCCTCTCTCCTAAGAACATCTTTGTGGCAACGGGCTTTAGCTCGGGGGCCAGAGTGCTCAGGGTCAAATTCTGGCTTCAGTATTTATTAGCTGTGTGATCTTGAGCAAGTGATTTAACCTCTCTGATCCTCTGTCCCTCAATCCGTGCAATGGAGGAAACAGTAACGTGTACCAGAGTGTTCTCATGAGAATCCAGTGAGATAATCCATGGCTGCGATCGGCCATCGCTTAAGTGATCCAGGCAGAGGGGTACGGAAAGAGCCATCTGCTGGGTCCCTGTTGTGTGTCGGGGTGACGTCTTGACCATCCTGCCACAAAGGAGGGATGGTTCCTGTCACAGATGTTCCACCCAAAATGCAGAAGTTAAGCCATCGGGTTAGGGTTGCCCAGGTGGTGGAAGACAAGATGGGGTTTGTTTTGGGTTTGGTTTGGTTTGGTTTTTTGGTATTTGGTTTTTTGAGACGGGGTCTCACAGTATAGCCCAGGTTGTCCTGGAACTTGCTTTGTAGTCTGGGCTGGCCTTGAACATGTATGGATCCTCCTGCCTCGGCCTTCCAAGTGCTGGGATTAAAGGTATGTGCCACCATGCCCACCTGAAGATGGATTTGAGTCTTGGCTAGACCTTGTTGTTGTTGTTAGGTGCTGTGGAGTCGTGTCCGACTCATAGCAACCTTCATGGGTTTTCAATGGCTTATTATTTCAGGATTGCCTTGGGAGTGGATTGCCACATCTTTCTCCCATTTTTGTGGTGCTGGGAATCGAACCCGGGACCACAGAGACTGTAGAGCAGCACTCTACCAACTGAGCTAAATCCCAGCCACAGGATAGACCTAGACGTGTTAATGTCCTCCCTTGTTCCTGCCTGCCCACTCGTGCTGGAGGTGGGAGCCAAGACCTGGCATATACCAGGTAAGTGTTCTGCCACTGAGCAACTCTGCCAGCCCCATGTGCCAGATCCTTTCTGACCTTCCAGGCTAGGTTAGGATGTTGTTAGGTGCCGTCGAGTCGGTATCCAACTCATAGTGATCCTCTGTACAACAGGGGAAACACTATTGTCAGTGCTTCTCTGCTGTTCATAGGGTTTTCAATGGCAGATTGATTTTTTGGGAGGGAGTTGCCAGGTCCTTCTCCCAAGCCTACAGATTCTGGTGTTCCCAGGTGGTCTCCCATCCAAGTACTAAACAGGCCTGACCCTGCTTAGCTTCTGAGATCTGACGGGATCAGATGCCACAGGGCTACCGCTGCAAGCAGGTTAGGATGAGCCTCCTTTAATCAGAGAGGCCCAGGGCAGGTGCCTCCCATTCAGCCAGGGCTGGGAAGGCCTTGGGGCCCTGGGATCTGGGTTGTTTGCTCCCTGCACCCAGGGGTCTCCAGCACCCATGAGAGCTCTGCATCTCTCCTGCTGCCCTTTGAAACAGAGGAGCCTCAGCCGTCCCTTCGCCTGCCCCAGTGGCCTGTCAGCTCCCTCTGCCTCCCCCAGTGCCCTTGTACCACGATCTTGCTTTCTGGGGCTGGAGGGTCTTCTTCCATCTTCCCAGCCCTCCCTTTGCTGTGGCCCCTTCTCCTGTCAAGCCTCGCAGTTAAGACCCAGAAATAGCCCCAGCTGTGAGACGAAGGTTCCAGAGTTTAAAATTGTAACTCAGTACTATTTTTACTCCAGCCGGAAAGAAGGTTTTGCACCGTGGTTTATTTTGTTATGGTAGTGATGGCTCACACTGGAGGCAGCCGTCTGGCTTTGTATCAGCTTGGGGGGGCCAGTGGGTGGTGGGGAGCCTCCAGGTGCGGCCACAGAGACAAGAGTCAGCTAGAGAGGGGTGCATGGCAGGGTGACTGTTCTTCCTCCTTGCCTGGTAACTCACACAGCAGCAGCCTGCCCTAGTATTCCCTAAGCCATGAAAGGCATCCATGCTGGAGGGGAGAAAGGTGATCCATTTTTGCACAAGTGAGTAACACCGGGGTCGTGGGCTGGCAGGCCTTTTAACGGTCAGGCTTCATTTGACTTGTGGGGATTACAGATTTTTTTTAAAGGTATGCCAATATTTAGAAATTGTGATATTTCCCATAAAAGTGGACTTTCTGGCTTCTCTAGACAAAAGGACAGATCCAGCAGCCCCAGGCCTGTGTTTCGTGGTGGCTGCTGGTGGCTGGCTGCTCAAGACTTGGGCAAACGCCTTTCAGATGGCCACAAGCCTGATGGCTTCCTGCCTCCCTCCCTCCCTTCCTCCCTTTCTCCCTCCCTTCCTCCCTCTCTCCCTTCTTTCCTTCCTCTTTCCCTTCCTTCCTTCCTTCCACAGTGCTGGGGATGGAGCCCAGGGCTCGTGCAGGCTCAGCAAACACTGTGCTCCTGAGCTGCACCCAGGCCCGAGAGGAAGTTTTCATCTCCATCATCACCGCCATTATTATTATTATTGTTTTGGTGATGCTGGGGACGGAACCCAAGGCCTCACATGTCTGGGCCTGCACTCTACCACTGAGCTACACTCCAGTGCCCCATGGCCTCCTTGCAAATCCACAGCACTGCCCAGCCTGGTAACTATTGTATCATGGCCCCTTCAAGCAGCCAGAGACATTCAGGTCTCCCTGTGGGAGTGGGCGCCACAGTCTCTCCTCTAGGGCTAAGCAAGCAGGGCAACCAAACTTGTAGATAAACTACAACGCCCAGTTACGCTGGAATTTCCAATAAACACCAAATAACTTTTTATCGTGAGACCATCCCCAAGAGCGAGCCAGCTAGCACACATCACTTGCGGCCTCACTCTGTTGCACTGTGGCCGGTTCCGTACGTGGTAATGCACAGGTTTATCTACCAGATAACCTACCGCTGCTTCTTCCTCCCCGTGTTTGCCCGTGCCTGTGTGGTGTTTATAAGAGCGGGCCTTGAGGCTGTGGACTCTAACCTGCCTTAGAATCCTGGCCGCACTACTTGTCAGCTGTGTGACCTTGGACAGGTTTGCTCACCTCTCTGAGACTCCCATTGCTCATTTCTCCATCAGGGAGGACAGAGTAGTTCTATTATTTCCTGCTGGTGTTTAATCCCATCTCTTCTGAAAGGTGCATAGAGTGGGTGGTCCGACGTGGCCTTATCCTGTCCTCTTTGGATAGCTGTCTCCATCCCTGCTTGTGGCCACTCTTTCAGACAAGGCTATCGAGCATTTGAAAAGGGAGGGGGGTCCAGAAGGAACTGAGCACACATAATCCTAAGACTTACTTTGCTGGGGAAAAAAGCCGGGGGGGCGGGGGGTGGGGGGAGTTGTCTCCCTGGAAACCACTTGCTAATCTGCAGGACGCTCTCTCTGCAGGCAGGGGAGGTGGAGGCGGCCATCGAGGGCATGCTGCTCATGCTGGAAGAGTTCTGCAGCCTGGCTGACATGGTAAGTGGCTGCTGGGAGGCCTCGGTTCGGGGCTCCACCCAACTCCAGGCCTTTGCTGGGGTTTTCTTGGGGAGCCGTGTTGGGGGTGGTTTAGCTACTAGAAGGAATGGGACGGTGGCGGGCAGCAAGGGCAGACACACACACACACACACACCCTCTCTCTGTGTCTCGGTCTCTCGCTCTCACTTTTCTCTCCAGCCCAAGTGCTTCCTGGGGCGGCCATCTTGCTTGTGTCCTTCCCCCTGAGATGGCCTCTCTTCCACAGAGGAGCCAGGAGCGGGCCACAAGGTGGCACTCTCGGGCACCAATGCGGGGAGCTGTGCAGAGGGGATGCTGAGACTATATTTAACTCTCCTCGGCTCCGCAGTTCGCCCTGCAACCATGGAGCCGGCCAGGAAATGGCTTCAGGCCTGTGAGGCCCCAGAGGAGCCTCCTACCCAGGCCCTAGCTCTAGCTCAGGGGCCCGCTTGGGCATTGAGTTCCTTTCTGAATCCTTTTGTTCTCTTGGCCTTTGCCTCCTGGCCTGGTTCATTGGATCAAATCTCCTAGGGAGGGCGGGGAAGGAGACAGAAGACAAGGCTTGGCCAGAAGACAAAGTTCACATTCTCCAGGAAGCTCCTCTAGATCCTTGTGTCCACAGGACTGTGGCCAGCCAGGTGTGGACCCCCTGGGAGTGATGATAGAATTTTCTGGAAGATCTCAACTTTATTAAGGACAAACAGCAGCTCAGGTTTGAGGCTTTGCCTTGGAGGGCCAAGGGGAAGAGTTTCCCTGTTGTGACCAGGCCCTGTCTCTCCTCAGAGCACAGGGCACCTGGCCGGCCAGGTCTAGGCATGGAGATTTACACCTCTGCAGAGCACAGTGTCCACAGCCCGAGATGCATCTCTGAGAGCCCGAAGAGTAACGGTACAAACAGCCTAGGCATTTATTGAGCACCTACTGTGTGCTGGGCTCCAGGTTATCCCTATACATTCAACAGACATTTTAGTGACCTCCATGGCCCAGGCTGTAGCGACACAACAGCAAATGAGATAGGCGTATCCCCAAGAGGACTCTGTGGGTTTTATTCTTGAACCCACTTTTCAGCTCTGATGTGGGTCCAGGTGGGAGCCAGGTAACCGGAAGGCTTTTAACAGTTTGGGTAATTCTTCTTCAAATGTGGGGCCTGTTCTCATGACCAGGCCCCAGGATGAGCTTGAGAGTGCAAAGGGGTTGGGTCCCCCATACCCCAACCTGTGTGTGAGACTGGTTGAATGCAGTGCTGTTCCCCTGGGTGGAGGCATTATTGTGAAGATGTGTTCAAGGCACAAAGGGACCCCCGTCCTGCCTGGGCAACCTGCAATCCTTGCATGGCAGGTGGTGATGAATTTGGGGCTTGAGGAGGAGCAGAAAGAATTCAGCAAATGGGGAGGAGTAGCATTGGCGGAAGAGCAGCTGAGGCCAAGGCGGGGAGGCTGGGGGTAGATCCACTGTGTGTCCCACCTGAGACACTGAGCCCCTGGGAAGGCGAGTTGGGAAGGTAGCATGGATTAACAACCAGGGATACCTTGATTTTCAAGTCTCAGCCCACCACGGGCACCTTTCACAACAGGAGACCACTGTCTAGCATGAACAGAGAGCGGGGGGCAGAAGTCACTTGGACAGTTGGAGAAAGGCCCCTGCGCCCAGCCTGGGCAGCCGTGGTGGGATTGAACCTAGAGGTCACACTTGCCGTCCGCAGGGCAGGTGCCTGGCCCATGTGAGGCAAGAGTGCCACCACTGAGCCTCGTCCCAGCCCCCAAACACAGACCTTAGTGATGAGATTATTCCTGGATGACCGTGGCCCAGCCCTCCCTGTTTGGGTGAGGGAGAATCAGCTGCTGATCATTTTAGAATTTTTGCCAGAAGTCTAGATTTCTGACTTCTCTTGGAAAAAAGAGATCTGGCCCCCAGGTCCTGCTTTCTACCTGGCAAGCACCTGCCCCTGCGGATGGAGTGTGAGCTCCAGCCTACCACTGCCCTGCTGCTCACTGGGGCCATCCTGGCTCTGTGGCCACTGGGTGTTTGTGTCTTTTACCTCACCCTGTGCTCTGGTCCCTACCGAAAGCAGGATGGAAAAGCCAGACCAGGAACCTCATGCTCCAGGAAGCAAAAGACAGCAGCCTTCTTGGGGCGACTCTTTCAGTGTCTGCATTAGTGAATGTGCTCAGCCTGTGTGCACATGGATGATGCTTTTGTGGCCACTGGAGGCATTTGAGTCTGCAGGCCTCCCACGAATGTTCTGCGTGGCGCCGTTGACATGGCCAAGGTCCTCTCGGCCTGACTGTGGAGGCCTGGCTTCCTGGTACGTCTCTACCCATGTGTCCAAAAGCTCTGGGCTGCAGAGAGGTGGCTTGTGATCAGTGCTGGCTTGACACTTCTCTTTCTCTACAGTTGTTGTTGGGTGCTGCCGAGTCCCATCTGACTCATAGCACCCCCATGGACAACAGAAGGAAACACTCTCCAACACTGTGCCACGCCTGGAAGAGTGTCAGTGCTTCTTTGCTATTCATAGGGTTTTCAGTGGCTGATTGGGGAGTGGGTTCCCAAGTCCTTTTCCCAAGCCTACAGCACCCAATATTCCCAGGTGGTCTCCCATCCAAGGACTAAACAGCCCTGACCCTGCTTAGCTTCTGAGATCAAATGCGATTGGATTCCAGGTTGCTATGGCTATAGACTTTTTCCATAAAGCTGCTTTAAAACCCAAGCCAGGGTGAGCGGGGACCTGCAGGGAACAGATGATCTCACACTGTGTCCCAGAGCCCCGTCTCCACCTTCCAAAACACTGTTGATCGGTTTAGAGGTTTGAGCAAAGACATGCTCTGTGCTGCATGGTTTAGGGCAAAGTTGCTTTCTTGCTGCTAAAATTGGGCTGCTTGAAACTCAAAGTCCCACTGTCTGATGCATTAATTCTTCTCCCAGCCTGTCCTCCATCCTACCCTGTGATTGAAACTTACTCTGTGCGGCTGCTTTGATATTCAACACAAACCTGCTGCCAGCCCGTCCACCTCGGCTCCTTCCTGCTGGAGGAGTGTCCTCTGAGGGGTGGAGGTGATGGATCTGAGGCCTAAAATCATGACCAGTTTATCTTGTGGGTGAGCACAGGGAACAGAGGGGCAACTCCTCCAGGTCTCGAGGCACTTGCACTTGCACTGCTCAGCCCCTGGGACTCAATTCTGTGAGACCAGAGGAAGCAGGGAAACGTGCTTCTACTAGGGTAGGTGAAATTTAAAAAACACCAAGGTACCAAGTGCCAGTAAGGATAGAGAATGACCAAGGCTTCCATGTGTTGCTGATGGAAAGATGAAAAGGTACGGCCACTTTAGAAGACAGTTTGGAAATTTCTTATAAAGTTAAGCAAATGCCAGCCTATGTCCCAGCAATTCTGATCTTAGATCATTATCAAAGAGAAATGAAAACAAGTATCCACCCAGAGACTCAGATACAAATGTTTGCAGCAGTCTTGTTCATAAAACCCCAAACTGGAAGCAACCCAAATGACAGTAGAATGGGTAAATACATTATTTATTCCTGTATTAGAATACTACTCAGCAATGAAAAAGATGGATTATTCTACACAGCAGTCATGACGTAGCATGAAAGAAGCCAGACATGAGCATATCTTGCCTAATTCTGACTGTGAAGTTCAGAAAGGCAGTGCCACTCTGTGAGGTCGGAGGTCAGGTTGTGTTCACTTTGGGAGGGGACTTCTGGGGTAATGGATGTTCTATAACTTGGTCTTGGTTATAGTTGCGCAGATGTGAACATAGGTACAAATTCATCAAGCTGTCCATGTAAGACCTGGGCACTTTATGTCATTTATAGTCCAAAATCATTGCTGCCAGGTGTAGTGGCCAAACCTGTAACAGCACTCAGAAGGCTTAAGCAGGAGGATGGAGCACTCAAGGTCAGCCTGGGCTGCATAGCGAGACCCTGTCTCAGAAACCAAAAAAACAAAATCATTGCTGAGCACAGACCCTGCTGTATAGTCAATGGCCAATACATGGCAGCGACTAATGTGGATGTCATTGTTATCAATGCACCAGAGGGGCCGTGACACTGATGATGATATGCACTGTTAACTGGATTTGTAAGGCCTTGCATCCCAGGGCCCTCTGGGGTTTGGCCTGCTTGTCCAGGGCTTCTGAAACCCCAGTGGCCTCAGTCCACCTTTGCCATGGAGCAGAGTCTTTCTTTGCTCACAGAAATGAAGAAACATCCCATTGGCTGTGGTCCAGCGGTTGCATTTGGCACTGGTGTGTGCTTTTGGTCATGTGCCTTTGGCTCCCCTTCCTGGGCCCAAGTCATCCTGGACAGCCGTCTTTTTGCTCTGAGATGATCTCAGAGCCTGTCGCCCAGACTTCCGGGCTCCAGGGAGGTTGGGGGAGAAGCCAGGAGGGGTCTGCAGACCACCAGGCTGGTGAACCTGGCTGGGCGTTCATCCTGGTATGGATTCCTCGCTGATGGTTCCTTGTTCCTCCTAAGAGCACAGGCCCGAGTGTGCAAACTCAGCTGCTTGTCATGTGACTATGTGAAGTAGGTCAGGTATGAGCAGATGAATGTGTCACTTCCATCTGACTCCCCTATAAGAAGAAAAATGCTCTGGGTAGCTGTGAACTCATGCTGGGGAGACTTTAGGGAGTGGTGGGGACTGTGGTTTACCAAAGGGGCAGCTGTTCCCTGGTTCCAGCTGACTGTTGCCATGTGCACTGTGGCCTTGGTGTGGCCTGCTCTTCTAGTTTTTTGCAAGAAGCCAGAAATCGGGGCTTTTTTTTTTTTTTTTTTTCTCTCTCTCTCTCTCTCAGCACTTGGGAGTTGAACTCAGAGCCTTGCACATACTTTTTCAAGTGCTCTACCATCGGACTGCACTCCCAGCCCATTTTTTATTTTTTATTTTGAGACAGGGCCTCACTAAGTTATGTAGGATGTCTCTGGCCTCAGACCTGTGATCCTCCTGCCTCAGTCTCCCAAGTTGCTGAGATCACAGGTGTGAGCCACAGCACCTGGCTAGAAGAATGGGTTTTCTAGGGGTGAAACACTGAGGGGAGTTTGGCCTCTCATCTGCACGTGCCTTTGGTTTTGTGGTTAGAGCTAAGCAGGTTGACGGGGCCGGGCCTGATAGAACACATCTGTAGACCTCTGGTGTTGGGTGGCCTCGGACCAACCAGGACTGGAATCTTCCACCTACTTTCTAGCTGCGTGACTTTGGGCCAGCTCCCTTGTCTCTCAGAGCCTCCGTTTCATCAGCCCTAACCCAAGATGGAAGAGGACATGAACAGCTGTTGCTTCTCGGGTGTCTTCCCAGACGTCTAGATGCTGACAGAGTCGTCCGTTGGTCTCATGCTCCTCGTGCCGGGCCTATGTTAAAGGACCCCCAAGCTGCCTTTTAACTGCTTCCAGCCCATGGGAGAACCTGAGAAAGGTTTGGGGTTCCCTCAGCACCCCCAGGATCTCCACCCCGGGTCTGCAGCTGCAGTGTGCCATCCAGCATGGCATGGGCGCTCCTTGGTGCCTACAGTCACAGCTGAGGGGACCCTGTGTCACAGAAGGGACTTTTTGCTGGGCCCATAGACCTCCTCTGGTCCTCCAGTTCCTTTGCATTCAGAAGCAGGAAGTGCTTCCAGAATCTCCTCTCACCACCTCTCCCGCACTCAGCCCAAGCCCTGGTCCCCCATTCTCCCTCCATCTGCTTCTTTAGAAATTAGCAGAAAAGACTGGCCTTTGTTCCACTGTGCTCTGACCTTGGGGTGGAGTTCATTATCTGCTCTCCATTGCC
This sequence comes from Pedetes capensis, assembly GCA_007922755.1. Classification (NCBI taxonomy): domain Eukaryota; kingdom Metazoa; phylum Chordata; class Mammalia; order Rodentia; family Pedetidae; genus Pedetes; species Pedetes capensis. The sequence goes on from VMDO01000004.1 coordinate 703,869, forward strand.
TCTCAGCCATTGTCTCTGAAGTCTATCCTTGAGGAGCATGGATTTCTCTAGAAGGTTGACCTTGGGGAAGAAATTGAAAGAGAGGATCTGAGAGGTTCTTCCCTGGCCTTGGTAACAAGTACAGATGACCTATGCCAGGTAGGGCATAGGCAGGTGCTGAGGGAAAGGGATGAGGCACTAGGGCCTGGTGGGGACTGTGGGAAGGGAGTGTAGGCCCCCTGCAGGCACTGCCCAGCTGCGGAGCCCACCAGGACTCAGGCCCTGTGTTACCAGAGCTGTTGAGAAGCCATAGATCCAGACTTCTTGTTGTTGTTGTTAGGTGCCGTCGAGTCGGTATCTGACTCATAGCGACCCTCATAGGGTTTTCAATGGCTGACTGTTTCGGGATTGCCTTGGGAGTGGATTGCCAGGCCCTTCTCCCATTTTTGCAGTGCTGGGAATTGAACTCCAGACCTCAGAGACTGCAGCGCAGCGCTCTACCAACTGAGCTAAATCCCAGCCCAATCCAGACTTGCCATGTGTAAAACCATATTTATGTGTTTATTTTGGAATAGTTTTAGATTCACAGGAAAATGGCAAAGATAACTCAGGATTCCCCATGCCCCATCATTATCACTCACACCACCAGGGTGCACTTGGCGAAACTAAGGGATCACGGGGCGAGTGGCGCATGCCTGTAATCCCAGTGACTTGGGAGGCAGAGGCAGCAGAATCGCCAAGTTCGAGACCAGAGGCAGTGTGCATAATTTAGGGAGACCCTGTCTCAAAAAAAAGTAAAAAAAATGGGCTGGGAGTGTAGCTCAGTGGTCCAGCACTTGCAAAGCATGCAAGTGTGAAGCCCTGGGTTCAACTCCCAGTACTGCAAAAACAAACAACCAACCAAACAAACCTAGGGAGCTCACTGGTCTACCACTATGCCCTCAGCCCAAGGCATGGCTTGATTGTACAGGTTCCCACCATGCCTCCTTGTCCCTTTCCTTTTTTATTTTTTTCTTTTTGTGATGCTGGGGATGAAACCCAGGGCCTAGCACATGCTAGGCAAGCACTCCACCCCTGTGCCCTCCTTGTCCTTTGACATGCTCCCAGGCTTTATTTCTTTTTTCAATCCTTCCTTCCTTACTGGTGCTGTGAGATGCCCCAGTCTCACCTTACATTTCCCTGTCCCAGCCGTAGACTCCACCATTTCTCCAAAGAGCCCCTCCTGAATTTTCAAGTTGGACACTAAATCAAGTTAAAATCCCAAACTTATGTAGGCCACAGTCTTGCCCAGATGGTCCCATTTTAACCTCGCTATGCTCTTAGTAGGGCTGGGATTTAGCTCAGTTGGTAGAATGCTGCTCTTCAATCTCTGAGGTCCTGGATTTGATTCCCAGCACTGCAAAAATGGGAGAAGGACCTGGCAGTCTACTCCCCAGGCAATCCTGAAACAATCAGCCACTGAAAACCCTATGAGGGTCGCTATGAGTCGGATACGACTCGATGGCCTAACAACAACCTGCTCTTAGTATGTGTCCCCATTTTACAGATGAGGAACCTGAGGCATAGAGGGGCTAGGGACAGGCCCGGCTCCTGGTGAAGAAAGGGGGTGGGCACTGAGGCCAGGTGCCACCCTCTCAGGGGTGACTCTAGCCTCAGGGACCAGGGCATGAGGAAAGAGTGTCCCTGCGGCTGCTGGGCTTGGAGCCAGGAGATAGTGCTGAGTGGAGGTGGGAGCAGGGGAGGGGTGAACTGCAGAGACTGGTGACAACACTTCCAGAAGAACAGGGGGGGGGCATGTCGTTCTGAGTGGAGGGAGGGGGGCAGATTTCCATGAGAAACACAAAAAGTCTCACATACTTAGGCAGAAAGAGGAGGAAAAGCAGGCATAGGGGATGTGATTTAAAAAATATGGTGAATGTAGAAATTTAAAAAAATTTATTACGATAAATCACAGCACTCAAGATACACTCAGCTTCAAACACGGATCCCACGGCTCTTGCCACTTTCTGAAGTGGTTCTGGAGGTCCGCTTTCGTTGAGGATCTTCATCGTGCTGTCACGGCTGCCTCAATGTCCTGAATCGATTCAAAACCTTTACTTCTCCTGGTCATTTTGGCTCTGGGAAGAGCCAGCCGTCACATTGGTGCCAGATCCAGTGAAAAAGGTGGATGAGGACACACTGGTGTTTTATTTGACAGAAATTGCTGTGCCGGGAATGTTGTTACAATGGAGGATGAAAAACACTTGCCCATTTCTCAGGCTGCTCTTCTTTTAGCCATAGCTCCCGCCAGCTGATTGCGCTGAACAGGTTAACTAAGTGACTGCACCCTGGTAACTAAGATTTCATGTAGCACTTGGGTGATTGAAGGCCCCGGCCTGGCTGTTGGATGGCGCATGGCAGCGTTCACCATATTTTTTGATCAGACCATATGGTTTTCCAAAACATTCTTTACATTAAAATTTTGTGCTGCATTGTTAGCCTGTGTTAGTTACCTGTTGCTGCATAACAAATGACCCCAATGTGTGGCTTAAAACAATGATGTTTATGGTGTGCCACTCAACTGGGCATCTAGCTCAGGGTCTCAAGTGGGTTATGCTCAGTGGCTTGCAATCCCAGACCCGGCAGGGGCAGGATCTGCCTATAGGCCAAATGGCTTGCGCAGGATGCAACCCTCCTGGCTGGGCTACGGGTCTCGGTTTTACAGGGGCTGGCTGGAAGCCATCCTCGGTTCCTTGCTGCCTGAGCCAAGTCAGCAAGCAGTTTGCTGGTCAAAACCAGCCACCCGGAGGGCAAGGGAGAGAGAAAGAAGAGAGAGACCGTGCACATGCGTGAGCCAGTGAGCAGTGACATACTAGCGAAAGGAGGGTGACAGCCTTCCGTAACCTCATCGCCAAAGTAACATCTTAAATCTTCAGCTGCTCCTCTTAGAAGTGGGTCCCTAGGACATGCGGCACACTATGGAAGGGAATTATACAAGGACATGGGTGCCAGGAGGCAGGACCATTGGGGACCACAAACAAGTCATGTCCCCAGGCCAGCACCCTGCTAAACATTTCATCCTCACAGCATTCCAAGTAAGGAGGGAGTGTAGTTTATGGATAGTCATGTCATTACTATCCAGATAAGCAAGAGAAAGCACTGAGATGTGCAGTGAGTTGCCCAAGGTCACACAGCTCTTGGTGGGCAGGGCTAAATTCAGTCTTCAGCTGAATCCTGAGTCTGTCTTCTGACATGCTCATTGGCTTTTCTCTAACTGGGGTCCTCAGGCTCTGCTCCAGCATTGCCTTGACACCCTGGCTGTAAACACAGGTTTCCAGACAAACTGGACCCGGCTCAGTGAGACCTGGGAATCAGCAATGGCCAGGGAATCCCCAGGGGGTTCAGATGCTGCGCAGAGCTTGGAGGCAGTGTGTATTCTGCCTCTCTGCACAGCAAGGGCATCATGATGCAAGAATGGAATCCTCTCTCTTGCAAATGCACATATGCATGTGCACACATGCAGAGGACTGGTTTTGGTCCCTGGGCTCCGAAGAAAAGCAGAGATTTCCAGCGTTTGGTTTCAGCAGCAGAGGCGAGGATGTGGCTTCATAAGGTCCACAGTCACTTTGCAGGTCTTTGCAAGCAGAAGAAATTGGAAAATGAAACGAGATGGGGCACGGAAGTGCTCAGGCCAGGTGCCTGCGTGGAGGAAGCACATTGACTCACGTAGTTTCCATTGGCACTGTTAGTGAATATTAATAATTACCCCCTCGTTCATATTCTGGTGCAGTGAAAGCTGGACATACCTCAGCTTTGGTTTAGAGACAAGATTTTGATTCTTTTCATTGCTCCAGTTCCCTGGCTTAGAAAACAAAGAGATTTAATTTGGGACTCAGGTGGCTGGGTGTTTAGGGACAGTGATTAGTGTTTCAGCAAATAATAGCCGGGTGGGTCTGGGTCCCGGGAGGTGATGAGCTTGGTCCCCACCTGGCACACGGGGGCGTTCCCTGGGCCTGTCCTTGAGCAACATGCTTCTCGGCCTCTTGGCCGTGGGCAGGCTCTGTGTAGACCCTGGGTGACTGCGAGGCAGGTGAGAGGACATATAAGAGGCCTTATAAGTGGCTTTGTTTTTCAGATCAGAAGCGACACTTCTCAGATCTTGGAGGAAAATATCCCGCTTCTTAAGGCCAAAGTGAGAGAAGTGCGAGGCATCTACGCCAAGGTGGACCGGCTAGAGGTGCGTGCGGGATGGGGAGGTTCCTGTGCGAGGCCGCAGACTTGCTCACGCCTTTGCCTTCTTTTCCAAGATGCACAGAGGCCTCCAAAGCATCAGTGCTGGGCCCCAGGGAGGGACTGGGGTGGGAGGAAGGCTGGCTGTGCTCGTGTGGTCTTTTGTTTTAAATGACCAATAAGAATTTGTTTCTAACATTTAAAAATGAAGCTCCTTGGCCAGGCCCGGTGGTGTACACCGGTAATCCCAGCGACTCAGGAGGCAGAGGCAGGGGGATCGCAAGGTCGAGGCCAGAGGCAGCCTGTGTAACTTAGATCCTGATTCAAAATTAAACATTCCAAAGGGGCCGGGGGTGCAGCTCAGGGGTAGAGCACTTGCAAAGCATGTGTGAGGCTCTGGGTTCAAGCCCCCTCCCCCAGTACTGAAAAAAAAAAAAAAAAAAAAAAAAGGCAAGCTCCTTTATAGAAAAATCTGGTTTTGAAACTTGGTGTGAAAATTCAGATGCATTGGTGCCCACCTTTCTTTAAATAATGTGTTTACTTTTCAAGGTATAAACCTATTACACGTGGACATTGTGAGTGCACAGTGCAGTGAATTTCCCCCTGTATCAATACCCCATAAGACAGCCTGATTGGCAGCGAGCACTCCTAGGCCGTAGGTGGGAACAGAAAACCAATAGCATCTGCCCTTGAAGATGCTCAGATCTCTTGTCTACCACAGTCCCCACCATCCCCTGTTGCCCTACTCCTGACTTTATCTTCCTATCTTGTATTTGCCTGGATACAGGGCTAAGACGCACACTATGTCATTGGCCCTTGCTACACTGACAAGCCAGCCCCCGGGCTGGGGATGTAGCTCCGTAGTAGAACACTTACCTAATGTGCACAAGGTCCTGGGTTCCATCCCTAGCACTACAAGAAAAAGTTGGATGTGTGATGTTTGCCGGGCACCGTGGCTCATGCCTTTTATCCCAGAGACTCTGGAGGCAGAGGTGGGAGGATCGCAAGTTTGAGGCCAGAGGCAGCCTGCAACTTAGCAAGACCTTGGCTTACAATGAAAAATGGGCTGAGGGTACAGCCCAGTGGTAGAGCACTTATAAACGTATGTGCAAGGCCCTGTGTTCAACCTGAGTACCTACCATAAGAAAAAAAAAAAAAAGGCCCATCCCCTCACTATCCCTGTCTTTCATAGTAGGAGCAGAGGCTCTGATTGGTAAGTACTTCCTGGGCTCACACTGTAGATGTGTGAAGGCGGGACTCCAACTCACATCTGCCTGGGCCTAATCTCTTTTGGCCTAGGATCCTGGCTGCTCAGACAGAGAAGGGCCAGAGGCTGGGAGGGGCTTGCAGGTGTATAGTGGGTGCTGGCTGGGAGGTGGGGGAATGTCGGCCCCTCTAAGTGAGCATAGCAGTTAATACTGACTTAGCAGAGAATTAACATTCTTGTCAGCAGAGTAAAGCAGGACTATAATTAAAACTTTGCCCTTGGAATAGCTAATTCATTTGAATTTTATTCCCCACATTTAAAAGAGGAAAGAAAATGTGAAGATTTGCAATGCTGGGTTTTGCCTTGCCCGGGTTGGCCCAGCTGTCAAGCTCAGTTCTTTCCTTCGCATTGCATCCACTAACACAAATCGAGGGCCTACTGTGCACCGCCACGGGGCTGTCAGAAAGTCCGTGGCCACGTTCCTGCTGAGAGACACTTACCAAAATATTACCACATTAGTTTCCTGTTCCCACAGTAACAAATTACCAAGACCTTTGTAGCTTCCAACAATACAAAAAATATATATTTTGTTTTTGAGACAAGATCTCATTTTGCAGCCCAGGCTGGCCTGGAACTCACGATCCTCTTGCCTCAGCCTCCTGAGTGCTGGGATTACAGGCATGCACCATAGTGCCGGCAATGGTGTTCTTAAAGCGGACCATTCAGAGGTGTGGGGTTTATCTCCAAGGTTGTACAGCCATCACCACTATCTCATACCAGACCATTTTCCCCAAAGAAACTCCATTCCCATTAGCCAGCCTCTGGACACCACCCCTCTATTTCCTGTTGCGAGATTTTTGCCTGTTGTGGATATTCCACATAATGGCATCGCATCTTACATGCCCCTTTGTGTATGGCTCCTTTGTCTTGGCATCACATTTTCAAGACTCATCTGTGTTGTAGCTTGGGTCATAATTTTATTCCTGACTGGCTGTGATGGGAGGCTGCTGTCCCGGGGCCCTGTCCTGGGGTCCTGTGGATCAGGTGAGGGTGTTGCTGGCTCCTGGCTCAGGGCTTGGCCTCTGGGTAGCCTGTCTAGCAGGCACGGGGATGCTTAGCCTAGGAGCAAGTGCAGTGCGTTATGCTCCTCACTGGCCTTGTTCTCCCCAGACCCGTGTGCGTGCGAGGAGCGTGTACGAGGAGCGTGTACGAGGAGTGTGTACGTGGAACGGGCTGGAGTGGAGGCCGGGGCTTTCACCCATGCATTCTAGCCAGATGCCAGCCTGCGAGGCCCTTGAGCTCCAGGGCTGGAGTCCTTTGGAAGCTGCTCCTGGGTGGGCCTGAGACCCACGGAGCACACACCCATTCTCGTACACACCATGTGCATGCGCACACTGAGCTCGCATGGCCTCCCACATCCTCATGCAAACCACGTCTCACACCGGGGCATACACGAACACAGGCACACAGCCTGCGCACAGTGTGGTTCGTTTGGCCCCTCAGCCCTGAACAGCCACAGGTGGCGCGGCTGATGCCTCTACACTGGGTCCTTCCTGAGTCTTTTGTGGGTTTGTTTGTATTTTCAGTACTCTGGGGTTGAACCCAAGGCCTCACATATACTTCCTGCAAGCATTTTTTATTTTGTGTTTTAAGTCAGAGTCTAAGTTACACAAGCTGCCTCCAACCTCAAACTTGTAATCCTCCTGCCTCTGCCTCCCAAGTTGCTGGGATGACAGGGGTGTGCCACTGTGCCAGTCCTTTCTGGGTCTTCTTGCTGAGGGTCCATTGTGCCTTCACTCACAATGAGATCCTGTCTCAAAGAACCAAGGGCTGGGGGTAGCTCAGTGGTACAGCACTTGCCTCCCATGTGTGAGGCCCCCGCCTTGATCTCTAGCATTATAAAAAAAAAAAAAAAAGAAAAAGAAAAAAATCAAGGCTAACAGAAGTTGAATGACTCCCTGGAGATATGTAACTTGTGAGTGGCAGAACCCTGGATTCTAATCCAGAGTGTCTGACTGCTGAGTTTCATTTTGTTTTAAACTGGATGCTCTGCACTTGAGACCTAGAGCTGGGCGGCCCCTGTGGATCCAGATCCAATTTTCCTGTCTCCACAGTTCCCACTCAGCCTCCCCACCTGCCTGCTTCCTACCTGGCCCTTGTGGCTGCTGAGTTCCAATATACATCAGCTAGCAAAGTGACCATTTGGCAATTTCTAAAAAATTTTCAATAAAGAAGCCTTTGAAATCTGACTGGGGTGTCTTGAGTCCCATGCTACTTCCTGGCTATGTGGCTTTGAGTAGGTTACTCAGCCTCTCTTGCCTTCCTCTGTAAAATGGAGGCTAGAAATAGGATCACCTTTGGAGAAGGTGGGGGACACAGTGCAGACTGGGCAGGCTGCCAGTGGAGCTGGCACTGTCCCTGGTGGGGTGTCTGAAGAAGCCCCCTCAAGCCCTGCTGGGCCTCCCCTGGAACTGCTGGGTCCGAATGGAGGGAGCCTGGTGGTAGTGATTAAGGGCCTGGCATTGCTGCCGGCGGGAGAGCTTGCCAGGAATGTGCTCAGCCGCTGCAATGTGGCAGCAGGAAGCAGGGCTCTGTCTCTCCGCCAGGCCTTCGTCAAGATGGTCGGGCACCACGCCGCCTCCCTGGAAGCTCACGTGCTGCAGGCCGAGCAGGACCACGGCGCCTTCCCGCAGGCCCTGCGGAGGTGGCTGGGCTTCACGGGGCTCCCCGCCTTCTGGAACGTGAGTATCTGCCCCCAGAACTGAGGGGCCTCTGCCCACCTCCTCCCAGCCCTGGAGTGGGGAGAAGGTCGGACACACGGGGGGAGGCCAAGGTCTGTCCCTCCCTTCTATGCGGCACGGGCCTCTCTTTGCCTGTGCTTTGGGCTTTGATGCTTTGACTGCTCCCATGGGCGCCACCATTTGCCAAGTGCCTACTGTTTGTCAGCCGCTGTGGTCCCGCAGGGTTGCCCCCCACCAGCTACACCTCAGGGCGATGATGAGGGCCACATCTGGGATGGGGCTGCGCCCTCCTTCCTGTGGCCTGCGTCGGCCTCCAGCTGACCAGAGGAGCTGGGGAAGGGGCTGGGCATCCAGCCTACGGCGCTGTCTCTCCCGTGTGGCACTGTGCTGGGTCCTCCCCACGACCCCACAAGGAAAGAAGGGTCATGGTCTCCCTTTTCCTGACCAAAAAACAGCCTGACAGATCCTGTGACGGCCACACTGCCTTTCCAACTTAGCCTCTGCGGATCTGCAAGTCCAGGGGACACGGGGACCTGTGGCCATGTCGGGGGCCATTTTGGTTGTCACAGGTTGTGTGAGGGGGCCCCTGGCACCTAGTGTGTAGGTCGCAGGTGCATAAGCAGAATAAGCAGCAGAATTCTCCAGGTCCTGGTGGCAGCCAGGCCAAGGCCCCCTCTGATCCTCCTTCTGTCGTCCCTCCAAGGGCTCTTGTCTGGGCTGTCGGCCGTGCTTTGTACACCACTTCAAACGGCGCTGGTTCTTTTATCATCACCCTGTCTTATCCACGAGGAGCCTGAGGGTCAAGGAGGGAAAGGACACATGGCTGGGAATGCAAGGCCAGCTGGAGCCCTCACTGCCCTTTCTCAGGCCTTGTGCTCAACAGGAAAGCCGTCTGCCCTCCGGACACTGACACTCCTCCGGCTCCACCTGGTCCCTCTCTGTTCCCAGTGTCCCTCCCGCCTGCCCCCCACACCCATGTGATGCTCTGTGTCATTACAGCAGCTCACTGGCTGTTTACAACATCCTGGGCTCCGTGCTGGGCGCTTTGCAGGTGCGGATGCGTGCACCTTCACAGCTGTCTTGCACACTGCGTGTTAACCTCATCCCCGTTGGACAGAGAGGACAGGAAGGGCAGAAGGTGATGTGGCCCCCTGCAGAATCTGGCTCCGTAGACCCAGGCTGTGTGGCCAGGCTGTGCATTTAAGCAGTTGAACTGAGCTGCCTGGTGGGCATTCTCTGTCCAGTCCCAGGCCCTGGCTCCATGGCTCAGCCCCATCTTGGTTCACACCTGCCTGGGGCACTTTCCACTCAGCCGCCTCCCCCAGAGGCCATAAGGGCTGGACCATGGCCTCACACGACTCAAGGTCCAGGAGCTCCTGTTGATCCCTCAGAACCCACGTTCTTGCCTCCTCCTGTGAGAAGCCCTCAGGGCTGGGCCCTCTCCAGATAGACTGGACCCCTCTGCCTTGTGTTAACGTTGTAGCCACGGGCTACTCCTTGTCCCCGTCTCTTGGAGTTCTTTGTGCATCCCTGGGTGGCCAGGAACACAGCCTCTGCACACTGGTGGCTGTTGAGGCCCATCGGAGGAGGAAGGACAGAGGGCTTCGGCACTGCCTGTGGCCGACAGCAAGGCCGTTCGGTGGGTGCCACTGGGCCTTGGCCTCTGTACTCAGGTTCCTCCCGGTCCTGGCAGTTCTCCGCACAGAGGTGCACTGTAGTCCCCGGGTACAGAGGTGGAGTCCGAGGTGAGGAGAGGGGGTCAGTGCCGGGTCGAGCCCCTCCACTCCTGCTGGGGTGAGGCTGGGCCTGCCTGGACCTGCACTGCTCGCTCTGCCAGCCCCCAGCATGCCTCAGCCTGGGAGAGGCCCCCCGGCCTACCTGCGCTGACTTGTTCCAGGAAGCACGTCCCGCCCAGGAGGTGAGTCACCCGGCAGCCCTGTGTGTGATCTTGGCCCCACCAGGGCTTGTCTGGGGGAGGCGGTGCCGCTGAGTGTGTGGACCCGCCTGTGCAGAGCCCAAGGTCTCCAGTGCTGGAGCTGGACCCAGGGAGAGGCTGGAGGGATGGCGCTGGGCCGGCTCTGCCTGGCACTTCACACTGTGCCCTGTAAAGTGGGTCTGATCGTTGTTTCTGTTTTGCAGATGGGGAAGCCATCCATGCAAAGGCACTGGGGTGGAATTGCTTGCTCACCCAGTCAGTAGTGGAGCTGGGCTGTGCCTGCTGCTGGGCCATCCTGCATCCGGGCTGAGCCCTGTGCTAATCATTGGGAGGGAGGGTCCTTGTAGGACTGCCTCCCCGTATTGGGTTCCCCAGCCCAGTCACCCAGTGACCACTCGAGGGACACTGCCCATGACATGACACCGCCCCAAGTGGTAGTGGCTTTTACGGCAGGCCTGAGGGCCCTGGCAGGGAGGGGGCTCAGAGAGCTTTGGTTTCTCTTCTGCCCGGTCTCCGGGTGCCCCTCCTCTAGAGGGAGTGTTCAGGGCAGGAACAGTAAGGATTCAGGCTGAGCCACCACATGGGCCAATGGCCTCCCTCCCCAAGTCTCCATCCCCACCCCCACCATCCTTGTCTGCCCCCAGATTCCATGCAGTGGAAGGGGGCGTGTGGGCACAGGCACCCGGAAATGCTGGAGTGGGGTCCCATCACTAAGGTTGGGACCCCCACCCTCCTGCAGGCCGTAGGGGATTGGCATCTGCTGCTGTGGCCTGTGGGGACCCCTCAGCCGTTGCCCTTTTGAGGGTCTTTCCTACCTCGGCTAGAGCAGACTCAGGAACTGGGGCAGGGGCTGGAAATGGTGGCCCTTCTTTTCTCTACCCTGCCCAGGTCCCTTCCTCTTCCTCCTTCCCTCCGCTTCTTCCCATTAGATTGGAGTGGGGAGGCCAGGGCAGGAGGCCTGGGGTTCCTGGCACACCAGGTGTACCCCACCACCCGTGTGGCTTGGGGCTGGATGTGGGCTGGGGCATCCGTGTTTGGCCTGGTAAGGGACCCCCTGTGCCCAGGCCTTGCTCTCTGCCTTCGCACTGCCTGTGAAGGTGGCCTTCGAGAGAGTCACCTGGCGTCCTGCCAAAGCCCCCAGGATGGAGAGGCCCCGGCCCCCGCCTCAGTGGGCGTTTTCACGGTATAAAACACACTTTGCTGCCGCGTCACATCAGAGAAATTCCCGGTTCTCATTCCCTGTTGCTTCTTCCCCTGTCACAGGCTTTTCGCCCAGCGCCACACCCCTTGCTCTCTGCTGTCTTGCCCAAGTGAGGTTTCTGGGTTGTGTGCCCGTGGGCCAGTGGCTTCATCTTTGTGGGCTGGAAACTACCTTGGATCTGAGGCCATGTGACGGGGCTCTGTGCTTAACAGTGAGACTAAAAGGAAGAGAAAGACTGCAGCACTCTTAGCAGAGGGGTTCCGATCGCGGAGTTTAAGGAAATCAGAGGGTCTGAAAAGCCAGCTGTGGATGGACTCGGCTCTCAGTGGGCAATGAGATGGTTGGGTGGCAGGGGATGCAGCCCAGCCCTGCTGTGGTTTTCAACTTGTCAATTCCTTATAACCTCCCACAAGAGAGGTGCTATTTTTATCCCTGTTTTACAGAGAGGTTAAGTAATTACTCAGGGTCACACAGCTGGGCATCAGAAGTGAAGCCACATTCTTACCTCCAAGGCCTATCGCTTTGGCAGCTTGTGTGTGGTGAGAGAACACAATGACCAGCTCCTAAGCAGATGCTGTGGATGGCCCTTTCTAGGGGCCCCCAGTGGGCCTGGCCCAGGGGGTCAGGGATGGCTTCTGAGGAAGGGCCAGGAAGCAGAGAGCTGAGTGATGAGTGAGAGTTGGTCTGGAGTGGGAGAGCAGGGTGCTCCCGGCAGAGCGGGCCGGGAGTGCAAAGGCTCTGCCTCCCAGCTGAGCTTGGAGCTAGGATGGGTGAGTGAGCCCTGACCGCAGAGGGGCTGAGGCCAGGGAGGTGGCAGGAGCCGGATTCTGCAGGGCCTCAAGGTCTCAAGGCCATGCAGAGGATGTTCCAAAGGCAATGGGGAGCCATGGAAGGGTTTTAGCCAGGGAGCAACTTACCTGGTGAATTGCTGAGGTAAGATAGCATTCCAGGTTGGTGACATCTTGTGGAGACTTGAACTTGGGAGCTCAGCAGGGCCCCAGGGTACCCTTGGAGCTGTTTCCTCACCACAGAAACATCTCCTGCTGGGCCCTGGGCTCCCTGGAATCCTCAGGGGTCTCGGCCCTTTGTCCAATAGGAGGACAGCAAGAGGCCCCTGTGGCTCCAGGGCTCCTCCTGAGAGCCGGCCTGGGGAGGAGGCTGCAGTGCTGCACCCCAAGGGCATCCCGTGTGGAGGGTGTAGAGGGGAGCGAGGAGCTGACCTGGAGCTGTGCAGCCTGGGGCCTCAGAGCTGCACGGGAGGCCACACCAGGTGTCTCTTGGTTGGCCTGGACACAGCCCCGGGCCTGGCCTTCCCCTTGGCCCGTGTGCCCAGAGGCACAGAGCAGTCTTGCTAATGTGTTGTAAACCACTGTTTGTTTTCTGTAGAGCCAAAACATCTTGTTCACGAGGTGTCGTTTTGATTAATTTTTCTGACGGAGAGGAATGCGGTGCTTTCCAAGGAAAGCTCTTGGCTAATAGCAAAGCCAGCTGGGGCCGGCGCCTGCCCTGAGCACAGAGCCTCGCTGTCAGGCAGGGATAGCCTGGCCTGGACACCTGTTTGCCTCCACCCTGCAGGGTCATCACGGGCCGGGTGAGGCTCTGGTGGCCCAGACCTGCCCAGGAGCAGAGACGGTCAGGGCAGCCCCGAAGGGCAGGTGTGAGATTTAACCGGAGCCTAGACAGCTGCTGTCACTACAGATCCTCGTGGCCATGTGGCAGCAGAAGGAAGTGGCAGTGTGAGATATCAGGGAGTGGTGAGGACTGTGGCAGATTGCAGGGCCCATGCTTTGTCTAGAGAGGAGAAGTTGCCAAGCACCAGCCTTCCAGAAATGGGGGCCTCGCGTGGACAAATCCTCCTGTTGGGGAGAAAGCTGGACACATGGCATTGTATATGGATCTCCCAGTGTCTAAAAGGCAGCAAGGAATTTGTCCAAATGTTGGCGCCCTTGAGAGAGAAGCATTTTGTCCCTGCAGGTTGTGCCCGGCCCTGCTGAGCTCTGCATTTTAGCCCCCACTCCCTTGAGGCCTTTGAGATCCACAAGGTCAAAGGGGCATCCTCTCCCTTTGGTGTCTGCACCAGCTCCAGCCACACAGCCAGCAGTTTACTGAGCACCCACCATATATATAGGAAGGGCTTTTAGTGCCAGACTCAAACTTCCAGTGACAACCTCAGAGGTAGATATTGTGATTCCAATTTACAAAGAAGGGATGTGTGGCTCAGAGATGGCTGTCCACTTGCCCAGTGGCACACAGCATAAGTGGCAAAGCCAGAATTTGACCCAGCTATGCTTCCATGTGTCTTTCTCTCCTTCGGGTCCACCCCTGGGCAGATCGCAGGCTGGTTCGAGGCCCATGGTTGCAACTAACACTCTTGTGAATCAGCCCGCCCACACATGTTCTTTGGCCAGCTTAGTATGTGAATATCTTTCATTTGAATTAACTGCCAGCATTTTAGAATGTAAATGTTATATAAGAATGTTTTGAGAAGGCAAAGGTCTAGGTGGGTTCCTGGGCAGCATCTCTACCTGGCTACCATCTCGCCTGGTTACAGCCCAAGTCCGTGCTCATGACCATGTGCATTGCCTGCCTGGGTTGAGCGCATAGTAGGTGTTCAATGAATGCCACACCCTTGATTTCCTAAAGGCCTCTGGGGGTGCCCCCAGCTTTCCCTGCAGGCATGGCAGGAAGTGGCGAGCTGGGAGGGGTTTGCACGGCTGGGAGGGAGGCGACCAGACAGTGATGGGGCCAGGGGAGCACTGCCTTGCCCAGGCTGGCCTGCAGGAGCCCTGCTCCCTCCCCTCCCCTGGCCCACCCCGGCCCTGTCTGCTCCTCACCCTCCTCAGCCAAGGAGGGAGGCTTGGGCACCTCCCCTGGAGGGGCCGCTCTGGGAGGAGCCTGTTGTGGTGGAGGCTGAAGCCTAGCAGAGCACAGGGACAAAGAAGCCGGGGAGCCCCTCCCACCCCCAAACCGGCCTTCCTGCTCCTTCTGCTCCCAGCAGCCCTCGCGGTAAACATGCAACATGAGCAGATGGCAAATATTAACGGGACAATGGCAGCCGAGCCCCGGCCTCCCCATCCTCACCAATGGGGCCCGCCGAGCTGCACAGCCCCCCACAGCCGCAGGTCGGCCTCCCTGGAGATATTTGGGGGACGTGCACTGGGGAGGATCAGTGGGCTCTGGTGGGCTGGGCTGGGGACCACACACGTTTTTAAGCGCGCTGTGTTCTTGGTGAGATTTTGAAAGGAGTGAGGTGGAAGTTCCTTCTGACAAGGGGTTTTTATTCGTGGGGCTGTTGAGACCTATTGAGAAGCACCCTGACCTCTCCTTGTCTGGGGGGAAACACTCACCTTGCGCTTATCCCAAACTCGTGCCACCACAGGCTATGAGGGCCAGGCGGTGCTGTGTGGTGGGCTGTCCCATGTCCTACGGTGCGATTTGTTGTACCATTGGCCTCTGCCCACCAGAAGCCAGGAGCATGACAACCAGAAAGATGCCCCGACATTGCCACTATCCCTTGCAGACAAACTGCCTCGTGTTGGAGAAGACTGGCCCAGGTGGGTGGTGGTGGTCAATACTGCGTGAAGGGACAGGGGGAGTTGTCGTTGTTCCCTGTTGGCGTTTGCTGGTTTCCTGTAGACATGGAAAATGTCCACAGTGAAGCGTTGCTGATTGCCTGAAAGCATGGCTCTGGAACCCACTGGCCTGACCTTGTGTCCTGGCTCTGTGGCTTGCTGCTCTGTGGCCTTGGCACAGGGTCTCAGCTCCCCCCTGCGACGTGGCTCCACGATCTCGTGAGATCAGGCCCAGCCCTGGCTGTGTGCGGTGCGCCCTTCACGTGGCAAACTCTTCTGGGCACCTGCACTCCCGTGGGCACTGTTCTGGGCTCCGGGGAAAAGGTGGGGAGAGTCTCTTGACTGCTCAAGTCCTTACGTGAGCAGATACCCTGTGAGCACTCTGGACCCCCCCACTCCTTTGTCCCATGCTTCTGTAGCCAGCTGTTGCTCCCATTGGCCCCTGAAGAGCAATGAGGCCGCGCAAGGTGCAGCCCTGGCCACAGACAGCTGTCAGAGGTAGAGAAGAACCAAGGCACCCTCAACCCCCCTGTTCTGCACTGCCTCCAGGGATTCACCTGAGCACGTGGCCTGTACGCTAGGTGCTCAGTGACACCCTGCCACTGGGATCATTTTGTGGACAGCTCCCATGTGAGGGGTGCCCAGCTGTGCCCCTGCCTGACGCCTGGAGCCAGATGATCCCACCTCCGTGTGTGGACAGGCAGTGAGCTGTCCCTGGAGCGGAGAGTCGCACAGGCCAGACTCCTGAGCGGAAGCTTGGACTGAGGACATCCTGGTGCTGGGCTGAGAGGGACCTGGCCAGCCAGTCACGCCCATCAGGACCACCTGGGGGTCCTGCCTCTTCCGGTTCCTCCCAGCCTCAGCCTCCCCACCAGGGCCACGGAGGAGGGCCCAGGCTGGGCCTCCACCCCCATGCCTGGCCCCTGCTTTGATCTCTCCTGTGTCTCTGCGCCCCTATTGGTCTCTGGACTTCCTGCTGCCCTGGTTCCCCTGTCTCTGTCTGTCCCCATGTCTCTACCGGGGCCCATCTCCATCTCTCCCTTATCTGCTTGTCTCTGCTCTTTCCACACATCTCTGTGGCTCCTCTGTGCCCTGTCTTTGTGTCTCTCTGCCTCTCTCTGTCCCATGTCCCTCCTTTGTCACATGCACAATCACCAGCCCTCCCCGTTCTCCTGCTCTCCTCCCCTCCCTCAGAGGCTTTGCTGTCCCCGCTCTGACTGACAGCAGTGTGGCCCTGGCTGCCACCCACCATGACAAGAGGGGCAGGGCCGGCCCAAGGTTGTCCTGATGTCTACTGGCTGGGCTGCACAGAGGCACCCACCCCACTTCTCTGCGCCCTGGTGTCCTCCTAGGACATAGGTGTGCCCAGGAGAGGGTCCCCTAGGGACACAGTTAGTATATGGTGAGCACTTGGCACTGGGAGCTGTTAGCAATAACAGCTGCGGATCAGCCCCTGGGGGGCAGAGGTGATGAAGCTGCTCCCTGCCTGGGCTCAGGGCCTGCCCCCAAATGAAGCCCTTTTTGAGATACAACACAGTTATTATCTATTGTCACCCTCCTGTGCAGCAGCACTCCAGCGCGTCTCAGCCCTGTCCAAGTGTCACTCTAGACCCCCTGACCAGCTTCACCCCATCCCTCATGCTCTGCTCCCCCAGCCCCGGGTCAGCACTGTTCCACTCTCAGCTTCTAGATGCAGGTGACCTGATTTTAACATCACAGTCTACACATACCTCAAGACATCACATGGTACTCCATTTCTGTGTACCATTTTAATTTTATTATTGTGTGTGTGTGTGTGTATGTGTGTGGCACTTGGGAATTGAACTCAGAGCCTCCTGCATACTTTACAAGTGCTCTATGACTGGGCTTCACCCATGGCCCCTTTTTTATATTTTATCTTGAGAACAGGATCTGGCTAAGTTACACAGGTTGTCTCTGGTCTCAAACTTTTGATCCTTCTGCCCCTGCCTCCCAAATTGCTAGAATTACAGGGGTCTACCACCATGCCTGGCTCCCAGTTTTTGTGTTTTCTATAAATCAGTTAAAGAGAGAGGGAGGGGAATAAAGAAAAAGAGAAAGAAAGAAAGAGAAAGAAGAGGGAAGGAGAGAGAGAAGAAAAAGAAGAAGAAAGAAAAAAGAGGGCTGGGGGTGTGTATTCGGTAGCAGACTGCTTGCCTACCATGTATGAAGTCCTAGCCTTGATGTCTAGCACCACACACACAAAATGTTTTTTTAATGAAGGAAAAACAAAACCCTCCAAGGCAGCGTGTTGGGTAGCTCTCCATTGCTGTAGCAAAATACTTGAGAAAAATTAGCTTAACAGGAGTGAAGGTTTATTTTGGCTCACAGTTTCAGAGGTGGCAGCCATGGTGGCTTAGTTTGTTGCGAAGCAGGACATGGTGGCCAGGAGCCCTGGCTGGAGCAGAGCTGCTCTCTTCAGGAAGCAAAGGTGGAAAGGGGCTGTGACAAAATAAACCCCACAAGGACATGCCTCAGTGACCTCTTTCCTCCAACTGGGCCCCACCTCATAAAGATTCCACCACCTCCCAGAAGCTGGCTGAGCTGTGGATCCATACATGAGTTAATCCGTTGATGGGGTCCCAGCCCCTGTGGTCCAATCCCTCCCCTGAGTTCATGCCTGAACCCACCTGCACAGGGGGCCACGCCTTCAACATGTAGGCTTTTGGGAGACCTTTACCATCCAAACCAGACCAAGGAGGAACTGTGGGGACAATTACCAAATGGACTGCCTGCTTCTGACTTCTGTGCCTGAGAGGAAAGGAGAGAAACGTGGTCAGGGAAGTCATACAGCACCAGCAAGGAAAGGACCGGCCGGGGTAAGGTGCGGCTTGGCACGTGCAGCACAGCCCAGGCAGGCTGCTGGGGTGCAGGAGTTTGCAGATACGGTCTGGCTAAACAGAGCATGGGGCAGATGTGGTCGGCCACAGGCCTGGTAATGACACTCGGGGTGGGTTGTCTCGGGGTGGGTTGTCTGACAGTGTCTGACAGTGCTGAGGCCTGTGTGATGGGGTATGGGGAAAGGGAGCCCAAGGAGCGGGAAGCACTTGACCTGAGCTCTGTTGATGTCAACTTTCTGCTAGGAAAATAAAGCACCTTTCGTCAAGCAGGATATTCGTTCAGGTGCCTGTTCTGGCAGAAACTGTCACACTTTGTTATGTCACCGGGTCCAAAGTTAAGACCAAAATTTCTGTCCTAATAATTAACACAGGTGCCTCACACAGAGGAGAGATGCTGGGCTTTTTTTGTTGTTGTTGTTTGGTTTTGTTTTTGGGTTTTGTTTTGTTTTCAGTACTTAGCGGTTGACCCCAAGACCTCGCACATACTTTGCAAGTGTTCTACCACTGGGCTTCACCCCAGCCACCACCACCCACTTTTTTTTTTTTTTCTTGAGTCAGGGTCTTGCTAAGTTACACAGGCTGCCTCTGGCCTTAAAGTCATGATCCTTTAGCCTCCCAAGTCACTGGAATTACAAGCATGCACCCCTACGCCCTGCCTGGCTTTGGTTCGCTTTGAGTCTTGCCATGTCGCTCAGGCTGGCCTTGAACTTGTGATCCTCCTGCCTCTGCCTCCTAAGTGCTGGGATTGTACAGGCATGTGCACCATGCCTGCCTGACATGTTTTTGTTTGTTTGTCTTTGCATTACTGAGGGGCTGAACCCAGGACCTCACATACACTTTGCAAGTGCTCTACCACTGGGCTGCACCCCAAGCCCCCCTCTTTTTTTTAATCTTGAGACAGGGCCTTGCTAAGTTACGAAGACTGCCTCTGGCCTTGAACTCCTGATCCTCTGGCCCCCACGTCCTGAGTTGCTGGGATTACAGGTGTGTGCCACCACACCCAGCCCAATGCTGGGTTTTAAGAGCAGTGAAAAGCCAGAGCAGAGAGGCGGCTGCTTCAGAGCTGGACGTCACTAGCACCAACTCTGAGGTGCCCAGTGTGACCTGGACCAGAGTTCTTGGCTTTCCAGTGCCTCTTCCTGGCCCATGTCCAGCCCTCCTTGCTAGCATATGCCTGGTTTCCGGTGGCCGGAGCAGCATCCCTTAGAGTGCATGCTGGGGACCGGCAAAAGGGGCTCCGATGACAGCTGTGTGTCAGAGCTTCAGGAGAGACAGGAGGCCACAGGCCAGGAGGGTGCTGTCTGTGCTTAGTGTGGCCTCCTGTAGCTCCCAGTGTCTGGCCAGCAGACATTTATTGAGCACCTACTATGAGCCACACCTTCTGATTGATAGGTGAGCCGTGTTTCTTAGTGGCTAAGAAATGTCCTGGCACTACTAATTTTTTTTTCCAGTACTGGGGCCTGAACCCAGGGCCTCGCACATACTTTGCAAGTGCTCTACCACTGATCTGCACCTCTAGCCCCTTGTTTTATTTTTTATTTTGAGACAGGGTCTCTCTAAGTTGCACAGACTGCCTCTGACTTCAAACTTGAGTTCCTTCTGCCTCAGCCTCCCCAGTTCTGGGATTACAGGTGTGTACCATGGCCCCCAACTGGCACTTCTAGTTTTTTAGGTTCCTGGTAAATTAAAAATTGAAGCAGTACCCGAACTGACTCCTGCAATTGTGATTTAGTTTAGGTGTTCATGTTTGAAACTGCATTTAGTTGTAAAAATGCAATGTGATAAAACTGTTGACAAGCTAATGATAGCATTTAAAAGGAATATGAATTCAGGGGTCTATAGGTCTATAACAAGAATGAAATTAGCTGGGACCCATTGAGCACTGTTTTCTTAGGACCTTACAGACTTCCATAATACCCAAAGAGGTAGGCACGATCATCAGGCACAACTCCCAGAGAACTTGGTAAATTGGCCAAAGTTGCACAGCTAGAGAGGGGTCACTGCCATCTGAGGCCCTGGCCGTGGGACCAAATTCACTGGGACCCTGTTTTCCATTGCTGGCAGCTCTGTGGGGGCCCCGGAGAGGATGTCCAAGTTTGAATTTGAGCTCCTTGGTGACCCACCTCCCCCTGCTGCCCTCATTCCCTGGAGCAGCAGGAGCCACAGGGAGGGGAAAGGGCAGATGGCAGGAAGCCCCTGTGGCTCAGCCCCTTGGCCCCAGAAATGAGGTAACTTCCACCCCTAAACCCCAGTGCTGGTTCTCTGGAGAGCATGGGTGGTGGGGGCGAGGGTGTTTTCCAGGGTTCTTTCCCTCTGCCCCTTGAGCTCTTGGGCCTTGCTGCCTGCTGCTGCCTACCCCTCCCCCACAGTCTTCTTTGATGCCTCCAGGCTGCTCCCTGGGCCGCCCTGTTAGGCCCCAGCCCCCTAGCCCAGCCTTCCCCAGCCCCTGGGCCAGGCTTAACCCCTTTCCTGCCAGATCCCCACCCCTCTTTTCATTCATTCATTCACTCATTCACACTAATACTTACCTTGGAGCCACCTGCCTGAGCAGGCGCTGTTTTGGACCCTTGGGGTTCTGTTTCAGACCCTTGGGGTTCGGGGGAGCAGCTTCAAGGTCCCCGCCTCTGGCACCTGGCAGCCCCAGATACCTATGGGGCGGGCACTGTGCACTGGGGAGAGGGGGCCTCAGAGAAGGGCGAGGAGAGGTGTGTCTGGGGCGGAGCCCGGCAAGGAGGGCCTGGGAAGGCTGGAGCTTCGGCAGCTGCTGAAGAAGGGGACGTGTGGAGGTCTGGGGGCAAGGCCTCGGGGTGGCAGAAGGAGCAGGCTCATGGCCTTCGCGGGGAGTTGGCCCTGGGCCCCTGAGACAAAATTGCCCTGGGTCTTAACAGATGGTGGCCACATGCAGACGGTGTGTGAGGTGGAGGTTAGGAGGCCAGAGCCACAGAGCAGCCCTGGAGAGGTGGTAGTGGCATAGCACTTGCTGAGCATAGGGCTCTGTGTCACAAAACAATCAAAGAAGAAAAGAAAAGAAGAAATAACACAGAGGAACCCCTCAGGCACGCTAGGCCCAGCGTTCCCAGTGGCAGCAGTGTGTGAAAGCGTAGCACAGTAGCACCCCAGGACATTGACACGGATTCAACCTTCTGATCTTACACAGGTCTCCCCAGCATTGACCTTTTCTCATTCCTGGATACCTCCAGCCCTGAATCCCAACTCTACCCTCCAATGGCCACCTGTGGCTCCGCCTCCCCAGCAAGTCCTGTTTCCCATCCTATGCAGTCCTATCAGTTTTATGCAATTTTATTTAGTTGTGTCTCTACTGTAATGAGATGCTGGACAGACCCAGCTCACGAGGACCTGGGTTGTCCTTTTATAACCACCCTCCTCTTTCCTTCCCTCCTCGCTCAACCCCTGGCAACCACCCATCTGCCCTCCATTTCTAAAATTTTGCCATTTCAAAAAGGTTCTATAAATGGAATCATACAGCCTGTAACCTTTTGGAATTGGCTTTTTTTCGCTCAGCGTAACTCTCTGGAGATCCAGCCCAAGCTGCTGTGTGAATCAAGAGTCTGTCTGGATGCATTTGCAGGTAGAACTGAGAGAGCTTGCTAGGGAGAAGGAGGATACTGAGAATGGAATGCAGGTCTAGAGGCATCCAGCAGCAGGTCCCGGGGAGGCGGAATGAGATCGACCAGCAAGGGGGAGGCACAAGAGGTTGGAGTGCAGAGTGCGTACTGGTGAGGCAGCTACAGACCCACGGGGTCCCTGTGGGGGGAAGGACTGAGTGCTGAGGACTTGAGGTGGGCATGGGGAGGCAGTGCTCAGCATCTTTACCTGGTTCTTCTCTCCTTGAGCACCATGGTGGGCCAGCACCAGGCTGAGGCCAAGGGCTTGGCCTTGGGCTAGAGGTTTCGTTTGGTTGGAGGGTTTTTGTGGTGCTGGGGTCTCACCCCAGCCCTGAGTGGAGGTTGAGGCCAGAGGTTTCCAGAGTCTGGGATCAAAGGGGAAGAGTGAAATGTGGCCCTAGGGCAGGGGGCGGGGGTCCATGCTGCCTTCTGAGAGTGTTGCTGCTGGGGGCTCGTGTGTCCTCGCCAGACGTGGTGCCTGGGGTTCAGGGTGGCTCCTTTGCCCACCTTGCCCACTCTCCTCACTTCCCCCTGTGGACTGCGCTTCCCCTCTTCCTGCCTGTTGCCTTAGTTTCCCTCCTCACCCCTGTGTTCCCATTTTCCCTTCTCTCTCCTGTCTCCCTGCATTCTCTCCATCTGTTTCCTCATCTCCCAGCTCCTGCTTCTCTTGGTTTTGGTCCCCCTGTCCCCCCCAGGTCCTCTCACTTCTTTCCTCTGCCCTTTTGCCTCTACCTCCCTCATTCCTCCTCCTGTCTGTTTCTCCCTATCTCTCGCTCCCTCTTTCCCATTTTATCCCTCTCTAATGCTATTCCTGGCTGGGATTTAGCTCAGTTGGTAGAGCGCCGCGCTGCAGTCTCTGAGGTCCCAAGTTCAATTCCCAGCATTGCAAAAATGGGAGAAGGACCTGGCAATCCACTCCCGAGGCAATCCCGAAACAGTCAGCCATTGAAAACCCTATGAGGGTCACTATGAGTTAGACACCACTCGATGGCACCTAATAACAACAACAGCTATGCTGTTCCCTAGACCCTCAAATCTGCCCTTCTGGCTGTCAGGGCCCAAGCATCAAAGGAGGTAGCACAGGAGGGAGATCTCAGGACAAGCCATGGAGGCAGCTGTAAGGCTGTAGAGGCCAGGGCTCCCAGCTCTCAGGTGGGCGCAGGCCTGGGCTGAGGTCTGTGGGCACAGCTGGACCTCGGAGGGCATCCCTCATCTGAGGAAAAGGGGGTGAAGAAGAGGCCCCGAGGCAGCCTGGGTGGGGAGAAGGCCAGCACTCGGCCTCGGCTCTGAGGCAGGGCCTTCAGCAGCAGCCAGACGCCCTCCTCCTGGAGCCAGCCACACTCTGGAGCAGGGTCTGTCTCCTGGCTGGGAGGGGCCTGGAGGAGGCGTCTGAAGCCCTGTGCTTGCTGCTTGGCATCTCTGGTTTTGCCCTGATGACGCGTTTATTCCATGGATAGCAGCTGCCTGTGTGAGGCCCTGGGGGCCCCCTCCCAGAGGCCTTGTGGGACCTGAGCAGGTGCCTTTGCCTGGGTCTTCCTGGAGCTCACCGGTGCTGTTTTCGTCAGTCTTGGGGGGCCAACCACCTCCCAGGCCAGCTAACCAAGCCTCCAAGGACTCTCTAGATTCAGCATCAGAGTAAGAAACGTACCAGGCGCGGTGGCGCACGCCTGTAATCCCAGTGACTCTGGAGGCGGAGGCAAGAGGACCTTGAGTTCGAGGCCAGATGCAGCCTGTGCAATTTAGCAAGACCCTGTCTGAAAATAAAAACTTAAAAAAGGGGCTGGAGGTGCAACCAAAGCATATGTGAGCCCCTGGGTTCAGACCCTAGGTACTGAAAGAGGGAAGGGAGGAAGAGGGAAGCCTATGACTCTGATGTGACAGCCGCCGATTGCTAGGCCTCAGCCAGCTGTTGCTGTGGGCTCAGGGAACGCTAATCTGTGGGCCAGTGCTGGCTACCCATGGGGAGGTGGTGAATCTCACTGTGACAGGAAGGCCCCTGGGCATGGCCAGCTGACCTGTGGCCCTGGGCTGTATGTGGTGAGGTCATCCTGGCTCCAGCCACACCATCTGCAGAACCCCCCAGATTCCACCTCATTCCAGCCTCCACCCGTGGCCCCTTGTGTCTCCTTGGCCAGGAGCCCTGGTCCCACACTGGCTCTTGCTGCAGGCCCAGGTCTCTCCGTGCCCCCTCCCCGGGTGGTCTTTGGCGTGATCCTGCAGGATGAATGCCCACCCTGCGCACTTGCAGACCACAGTTTGAAACCTGTCACCCGGACCAGCTAAAGAATGTTTGGGGTCTCGTGTAAACGAGTGTGGGGCCCCTTTGTCAACATTTAGTAGGAGTTCCAGGATGGCGCCAGCAGGGCACTAGAGCAGGTGCAGGTGCTGCGTGACGGCACGGCTTGCTCCCTGCAGCCTGGCCCTGCCTGTCCACGGGTCCCTTTGCCCCTTGAGCCTCAACCTCCCCATCCGTAAAACGGGACTGCCAGTCCCGTCCCCACCCAGAGCTGCTGGGAGAGTCACTGAGGGAATGGCAGGCTTAGCCACGATGGTCATTACTGCTGTGAATACATAGCATGTCATCCCTGCCTCGAACGGACTCCGCAGGAAGGACAGCAAGGCACGGCCTGAGGTACACAAGGCCCTGAGCTGGGATGGAGAAGGGCCTGAGGACCTGGAGCTCAGGGCAGCCTGGTAAATTCCCGGTGAGTGGCCTGGCCTAGCCTGGCCTCCCTGACCTGCTCTTCTCGGTGGAAGGCATATGGACGTAGTTCCTACCTCGCAGGCTCTGTGTGCACCAGAGGAGACAATGTGCCCACCAGCTGCAGTCATTGGGCTTGGTGGTGGCCCCAGGGCACATTTCCCCCACCTGCAGGGCCCAGGGTGGGCCCAGGGGCCAGAGACCTCCCCCAGCCAGCATCCTTAACAGCCCCTCAGAGCCTTGTCTAAGCAAGTGACCCGGGCTGCCGCCACCCCAATGCCCACAGGGCTCTGCAGGGCCTGCAGGCAGGAGAGTCAGGCCAGGAGGGGACTATGGCATGCTGGACAGCACTGTTCTGTCTAAAGGCTGCTCACTGCACCCAGCAGGAATGTGGGCCCGATGTGGCCAGACAGGTGGGGTTTTTAAGAGCGACAGGCACTCTGTACGGATCGGAACACCCCAGTATTCAGGGTTGGCCACAAACTCATTTTGAATTGTGCCTCAGCCAGATGCTGACCAGAGGCCACCAGTGTGCTGTCTCTGACTGGCCTGGAAAGGGGACCTTAGAGGCTCCTACAGTTGGGAAGCAGAGGCTGAGGGGCCACCTGGGTCCTGCTGGGGTCCTGGTTGGTGCTGGGTCTGCACAGGTGCTGGGTTCCAGTCCCAGCTCTGGCCATTCCTAGCTGGGTGATCGTAGCCAAGTGACTCTCTGAGCCTGTTTCCTCTGTTGCAAAGTAGGATTAAGGATCCCTGCCTCTCAGCAGCTGTGAGGATGCAGGCCTTGTGATCCTGCAGGGCCCGGCCTGGGCTGGGTGCTCCGGAAGTGCTCAGTACACTTCAGTCTGCTTTCCATGGGGAATCCGATTTTTACAGATTTGCAATTAATTGGTTTTTACAAAATTACAGGGCAGAGCAACCACGCATGTGCCTGGGCTGTGAGTGGCAGGACTGAGATCTCAGGGGCCCAGAGCAGAAGGGAGGCAGCAATGTGGTTGCAACTCTGTTGCAACTCTGTTGTCTTTGGGAATGATTTTGGGAATGTCTTTTGGGAATGATTTTGAGATTCCAATCTGCTCCCAGTCTGCTTTGCTCTTGCGTGTAGAAGTTTTGACTTCTTTGGGGGGCCCAACTCCTGGCCCTGCCCATGTCTGTGTGGCTTTGGTGACTCACTGTGATGTGGGGGGATGAGGAGAGTCATGGCAGCATGTGCCAGTCAGGCTGTGTCTGGCTGAACAGCAGAAACATGGCTGGAGTCATTTAACCAAACAGGGCTTCTGTTTCTTCCTCGGATGGTAAGAAATCCTGAGGTGGCCATTTGAACTGATTGGGCTGATCAGGGGAGTAGTCGGGGACAGGGGCTGCTCCTAGCCACTGTTCCGTTATCCTTCGTGAGTTGCTTTTGTCCTCTCGGTCCTGAGGTGACGGTGGGTGGCACCTCCAGCATCACTCATGTGCTCCAGGCGGGGCTCCGCTGCAGAGGAGGAAGTGAAGGGTTAGGAGGCGCCCTGCGTGGCACACATGGGCCTTGTTGCCCACTGGGAGGAGCCTCTCCCAAGCTGTGGTTCTGGGGTGCAAGGTGACCTGGGGCACCTGAGCTCATGCATTGGTTTCCTGGGCATTAACCCAGGCTCGGGGCTGGGGGTGGTGCTGCAGGTGGTTGGGGCTGACCCTGGGGACCTATGAAAGGGCTGCAGTGTGGCAGAGGGCACTGGGCTGGCAGCCCATCACCCTGCGTGCCCTCCGAACGAGCCAGGACAGATGGGCTACAGTGGGTCAGCAAGGCCACCCCACCCCCACCTGGCAGCCTGTGGCTGGTGACCCTGTACTCAGTGCTCTCTGGGTGGGAAGCGTGGGGAGGGTTCGTCCCTCCTGTTCTATCCAGCGTAGGATGGATTTCATTCAGAGGCATGCTGTGGTCTGAGGCTCAATCTGGCCCGCCGCTGTTGTTGTAAATAAAGCTTTATGGGAACATAGCCATGCCTTCTGCTTATGTGTTGTCTAAGGCAGCATTTGGGCAACAGGCAGAGCTGAATAGTTGCCATGGAACCGTGTGTCCGGTAAAGCCTGAAGTGTTTACTCTCTGGCCCTTTGCAGGCAGTCGCTGGGCCAGGCCTGCACAGGAGTGCAGGGGCTTCCAAGAGGCAGGCACAGGGAGGGCCTCTGGAAGTGGGAGGGGGAGGTGGCATGGGTGGGCAAGGCCCTGAGGTCAGGGGGCCGGGCATGGACTCCACAGCCTTCTACCTGGGGGCTTGAGAAGAGGCTCTGACCCAGCTGGGGCCCAAGGCTTTGCCTTGTCGTTTGCTGTGACAGCTGTTTGGGGTCTTTGTGAGAAAAGGAACCACTTGATGATGCAGACTGTTGGGGGGGCGGGGCAGGTCTAGAAGCAGCAGGGTACAGACATGGTGAAGTACCTCAGGGCAGCTGGCCTCAGGCTGGCCACCTCAGGCAGTCGGGGCCTGGGGGCTGGAGCTCGGAGATGATCTGGTTTCCCCAGAGAACCCGCAGCCTGGTCTGAGTGGGCAGTCCGATTCATTCCATTTTTACAAAGGCACAAAGCAGAACAAGCACACGTGCGCCCAGTCCATGGGCTGCGAAATTGGGAGCTGAGGTGTCCAGGATGGAAGGGGGTGAGGTCAGGGTGGGCTGGGGACAGGGACCTGTGGTGTCAGGTTTCTTATCTTGACCTAGCCCACCCCAGAGCAGTGGAACATTCCTGCCAGGAGGCATGAGGTGGGGGCAGGGAGCCAAAGCCCAGAGCCTTGGATACTCTGAAGTCCCCACTGAGGTCCTCAAGGGTACAAACCACAGGTGACACTTAGGGTTTGCTGCTCTGTCCCCAAAGAGCATGCAGGACAGTGGCCAGGGGCTGGGCCTGGAGCCAGACCCCTGCCCCATGGTTCCCTGGCTCCTGTGACCTCAGACAGAGTGACTCTTCACCTTGTAAGTGACCTTGAGAATCTGAGGAAAAATGGTGTGGCGGTGGGTTTGGGTGGCATCACAGTGTGGATGATTGGGGCCTGGCCTCGGGGGGCTGAGGCTATTTGCACCCTGACTGCAGCCTCTGCACCCCCCTCACCTGCTGATTTCAGCCACCAGTTTCTAAGCACTTGCTGGCACCATTGTGGATTTATCTGTTCTAGGCAGGATTCTTAGTTGCAAGTCACAGCAACTGGGTCAACTTGGCTTAAGCAAAGGAGAGAACGTTGCGGCTCTTCAACAGAAAAGTCCCCAGGGGGATTCTGGCCTTGGGCAGAATTGGATTCAAGCACTCACTATCAAAGGCTGTTGTCATGACTCTGTCTCCCTGCTTGGCTTTGCTCTCAGGCAGGACCCAGGGTGGTGGCAGAAGGGGCCCTCGGCAGGCCCAGGCCTTTGGCCTCAGCTCTCAGGACCCTCAGGGAGTGACCTGTCACAACATCAAGGATCCTGAGGGGTCTCACTGGCCCTGTTGGGGACGAACCAATGTTGGCAAGGGGAGGGGCTGCTCAGCAGGGGACCCATTCCAACTGCTGATAGGGGAGCTGGGCACAGGAGATGCCATGGGGAAATCAGGATGCCTAATGACAAAGCAGTTTGAGAAGGACCTGGCAGCCCACTCCCTCCCAAAAGACAATCATCCATTGAAAACCCTATGAATAGCAGAGAAGCAATAACAAAACTGTTTCATCTGTTGTAAGTAGGGCCACTATGAGTTGGACACCGACTCGAAGGCACCTAACAACAAGAACAACAAATGACAAAGTGGAAGTGGACAGGCCAAAACAGCATCCATCCTGTCCCCTTTCCCCAAGTGCATCTTGGGTGGAAAGGCCACCGGGGACCCTCTGGCTGCAGCCCTGCCACCCCAGCCTGGCTGACATCTGGCCCAGCTCTCCAATGTGCCATCCGAGATGTCAGGGCCTCCGTCCCGGTGTACAGGCTGGTGCAGCCATTCTTGCCATCTTCCAGGCTGGGGACCCTTTCAGAAAAGGAAAACCAGCTTATTTGGCAGTCCAGATTTCTTGGGAGCTCCCTGGGCCCTTGGTGACCGACTTGCTTTCTAAGTGCACACAAAGCAGCCGTATGATAATCCACAGTGGCGTTCGGCTGGGTGTTACATAGAGCTCTCCTCTTCTGCATCCCCCTCACCTGACTCCCTCAAGGCAGGAATGACATTTCCCTCCATCCCCAGGAGAGAAGCCACAGTTACAAGCCACTCGCATTAGACGCCGCTGGGCCTAGGGACAGGGCCTATCTGAAGCTGCCAGGGTCTCTCATGACCACTTCTCCTTGGTTCCAACATAACGGTGTTGACTTTCCTCCTGTTTTGGGTATCCGTCTCCCTGTTGATAGAGCCATTTCAAGAAATAACAGAGGAGGCTCCTTGAAGAGGTCCCCAGAGAAGCCACCTGGTGGGGCCAGGATGCTGGTTCTGCACGAGAACCACCTGAGAGCTTTGAATACCCGGATGCCCAGGCCCCACCCCAGGACAGTGACTCCAGGCTCACAGGCTTGGAGCCTGGGCTTAAGTATGTCATAAAATGCCCAGGAGACTCCAGTGTCTAGCCAAGTTTGAGAGCCGCTGCTGGGTGGACCTCTGCAAAGCTGGCTCTTCCTCAAGATGCACCTGTAACCTGGGTCCTGCCAACAGTCGGGAAGAGTTGCCTGATGGGAAATGTCCCTCCTCAACCTGCGCTCAGCACAGACGCACACCAGACACCAAGGGATACTTCCTAAGGGGGTTTATGTTTAGCAGAAGAAGACGTGAGTGTGGCCCAGACCTGAGGCTGCACACAGTGGGGCTCAGGGAAGCAAAGTTGGCCCCGGCCAGCGACACCACAGCACCCACCCCTTGGCTGTGCTGAGCTGTGCTGTGCATGTGTGAGGGCACACGGGCACACGCCATGCACAGGTGTACGCCCCGCCGGGCCAGAGCGTCTGGCTGCAAGCGTGCGCTCTCCCTGCCTTGCGTCCGGTCCTTCTCCCTTAGAACGTGGGGACCTGCTGTTCTTCCTGAGGCCTGCAGAGGTTTCTGCTG
Source organism: Pedetes capensis (assembly GCA_007922755.1). Classification (NCBI taxonomy): domain Eukaryota; kingdom Metazoa; phylum Chordata; class Mammalia; order Rodentia; family Pedetidae; genus Pedetes; species Pedetes capensis. The sequence continues at coordinate 732,916 of VMDO01000004.1, forward strand.
TGTGGGTGTCCTCAGTCCCCGTCAGGTGCTCAGCCTGGCTGGCCCAGACAGCGCTGCAAGCAGAGCTCACGACCCTGGGTAATGGGGTGACTCGTCTGCAGCTTAACTCCCGGCACGGGGATTTGTGGGTCCCAGAGTGCGTGGACTCCCATTGCTGACACAGCATCTCGTTTCTTGTCTTTCCAGAAGCCGTCAGTGCCAGCACCCCCGCCATATGAGCTGCCCACGCTCTACAGGACTGAGGACTATTTTCCCATGGACACCTCAGACGCGAAGCCTCAACCCCTCTAACTGCCGCCAGCCCTTGTGAGCTTTTTGGTCCCACCCCCGTGGCGCACACGGGGAGTGACACCGTGCACATGGCACAGCTTGGGTTCCTTTTCCTTGTCTTGTCATTGATTTGCTTTGCATTTCTTCTCTGTGGGGCCTGGAGGAGCAGCGGGGACCACGTGTGGATGAGCCTTGAGATCAGCGGGGGAAGGGCTGGGTGGGGAAAGGCAGGGCTGCTCTGCCACAGGGCTGTGGGGTCAGTGAGGATGTGTGGCCTGCAGAGCCTGATGCCCCTGGCCTGTCATCATCCCAATAAAGAGTTCCCTCGATGTCTGAGTGTGAGAACAATGTTGACAATAGGTTCTTTTCACTCCTGTAGGTGGCTTCCCCCAGGCCACCCTGCCCTGGCCTGCACAGGCCTGGGCCTCAGGGCTTCGTGTTACAAGGCTGAGGCTGGGGGCAGGGGCAGGCATGGCCTTCCATTCCAGCAGGACGGCAGGGGCCAGAGGCTGCCTGGGGTCCAGGTTGTTCCTTGTTACCTTCCTCTCTCCCACCGATGAGCTTGTTGCTGTTGCTGGTACTCCCGATTTCTCTGCTTCCTTCCACCTGTGCTGAAGCTTTCTGGAATTCCTCTCAGCCAAGAACACGCACACACGCGCATGTGCACGTATGCGCGCATGCACACACACACACACACACGCAGAACCGAACCGTAGGACTGGAATTTGAAGGCAGTCTAAAATATGAATTGGCAAGATAGTGGTAGAAAAGCAAACAATGAGTTGGGTTGTGCCCACCTGGGGAAAGTTTTGGAATTAAAGGAGAGATTGACCCCATGTATTGGGAAGAGCCCACATCTTTTGGTTGAGGCCAGTTTTGCAAACTTTTAGGGAAGTAAGTATAGTTCACAGTACAGAAAGGGGCACCTATGTGGCTTACTGAATTACATCTCTGTAACTCCTGATGTTATCAGCACCCAGGACCCCTCTGGGGCCACCCCCACATCCAGTGGGACAGCTGGCCCTCCTTGATCCCCAGGCACAGGGTGAGGTCCTCTGTGTCTGGCTTCACCAGCTAGGCGCTGTGCCTGGGGGAGGCATCCCTGGCATTGGATAGCTGCCGACTGTTAATTCTCATAGCTGGCTGTGTTATAATGACTGGAACTGCTTTCTGTGAAGGAAGCTTAGATGCTCACCATGCCCTGTTTGCTCAGGGGGTGCACAGGTGCCCTATCTGCTCGGGGGTGCAGCTCCATGGAAAGTTTCCATAGGCTCCATGGAAAGTTAAATGTTTTAGACAAGTCACTGAGGACACCAACTTCCAGAAGAGCAAGTTCTCTCTCTCCCTCTCCCTCTCTCTCAGTCTCTCTCTCTCTCTCCCTCCCCAGTACTGGGGGTTGAACTCACACATACTTTGCAAGTGCTCCAGCCCCTTTTTTATTTTTTATTTTGAGACGGAGTCTTGCCAACTTGTGCGGGCTGCCTCTGCCCTCAAACCTGTGATCCTCCTGTCTCCACCTCCTGTATCACTGTGTTACTGGGGATGCAAGGGGGTGGGAGACCCGGTGATACAGTAGCAGGACATGTAATGGGGGCATGCAGAGGGAAGGATTTGGGAGGTTGGCAGCAAATCTTGGTCCTTGGTCACCTTTATAAATGAATTTAAAAACTGACCCCAAGGAAACTTAGAGGATAATTTATTTAGAGTTGGGAAGGAAAAGAGTGCCTTGAGGGCTGGAGCAAGCGGGCTGGGGAGAGGGAAAGACAGAAAGTTCTGCTTTCTGAGATGGAAATCAGGAGGCAGGAGGTCCAGCTGTGAAGACTTCTGAGCTAGAGGTCAGAAGTGTGTGGGTCCAGCAATGGGGCTGAGGGCAGCTTTGAACAGTCTGCAAACAGCTGTGGACATCTGTGAGCATCTGGACATTGCTTACAGCTGTGGATAGCTGCTGACACTGTGTACAGCTGGACGAGCTGAGAGGTATGGACTTCTGCGGACTGGACGTTTCTGGACATGTGCTGAGAACTGCAGGCACTGGATGTTGCATCAAGGGGAGGGGCTTTTGTGGTTTTTAAGTCCCTGTCTTATTAAGGGGCAGAAAGTTCCCCCTTCATTTGATCTTCTCTTAAGGTGGTCAGATTTCTCTTACCCTTTGGCTTAGGCTGGCCTTTCTGAGCTGTAAAACAGGTTTGTTTCTTTATCGAAGGAGTCTTTCCTGAATAGATCCCACATCCCAGCATGGAAATGGAGCACCTGTGGTCTACCTGTTGTCTCCATATGTAAAGTGAGTTACTGGTTACAGACCAGACCTCTTGTAAATTTGCTCCTGGCTACAGAGTAGGCCATTTGTAAGAAGGTGTTGTCTTTTAGCAGTTCCAGCATCTGGGTGGCTGACTGGCATCTAGATACCCAATTTCTGATTCCCTGAGGACAGAGGGTGGGTCCCACTGGAACCATCTGTGGTACCAAGCCTCTTGGAGGCGACTGATGCCTAGTCAGACATCAGAAGAAAATTCCAGACCAACATCTCTCATGAATGCAATGCAAAGCCAGTAAAATATTAGCAAACAGAGTCCAGCAATATAGAAAAGGGATTATGCACCATGAGCAAGCAGATTTTCCCCAGGAATGCAAGGTTGGTTTAACATGTGAAGAAAGAAGTCAGTGTAACACCATTTCAATAAAGCACAAAACTCACATGATGATCTCAGTGAATGCAGGAAAAAAGTTGACAAAACAGCCTCCACTTGTAACGAACACTCTCCTTGGGGGCACAAAGGGAGCTCTGGGGGAGGAGAGGGAGAGACTGGGCAGTCCTCACCACTGCCTGCTTGCAGGGTCCCCATCCCACGGCCCATGTTTTGTTGGCCCAGGTAGCTGCTGGCATCCAGGAATCTCCCTCTCTTAGAGCAGGCCCCCACTGTGCCCTGGTCAGGGACACAGGCAGTCTGGGCTCATAGCAGTTCTGATTGCGGGCAGCTGCACAGACCCTCCTGGCAAAGCTAAGTGGGATTGCAGTGGATGTAATAGTACTAAGACTTAGGTAGTTGTCAGCTGATGTTTCTCAGGCCCACAAGTAGCTGGGCAGGTGGAAGGGGTGGGTCTATGGGTCTGAGCCTCACTGGGGCATTTAGCAGGGTGTGCCTGCTGCAGGTCACATCTTCCTCCAGAGGATCTTCCCTTTGATTTTTCTGCAGAGATAATTTGCTGCTGCCGATCTAACAGGCAGCATCTCATCTCCAGGAGCCAAGCCCTTGGCATGGGAGGCGCAGGCCAGAGGAGCTGCCTGAAGAACACAGTTTGTGCTTTTCTCTGTAGACCCCCCACATCCTCCCAGGGACCACATACTCTGGGTTAGGCCCATGGTGAGTCAAAGGGATGTTAGGGCATTAATTTACACAAGTACTCTGCTTTCTACCGAAAGGTGGCACCTCTGAGTGTAGAGATGGTGCTGTGTCTTGGGCTGCTGACAAGTGTTGCTGAATGTGGGGAAATGGATAAAACCAGCATATTATTGTATGTCTCTGTGGGGCAGTGGCTCCCAGTCTTGGCTGCATGTTGGCCTCAGCTGGGCCAATTCCATGGGCTCTGGGTGCCCAGATGAGTCCACTCTGCAGCCAGGCTGTGCGTCCTGCTCTAAGACAGCTGGCAAGATGGTCTCAGGGAGGACTGATCACCTCCAATCAGGGGAGCCATGGCACTTTTTATCTGGCTCCCTAGTGACCCAGGTTTCCCCTTGCATGGTGTGGTTTCTCCTCATTCCTCTTGTGCCTTCCTGAGTGGAGAGTGGAAGTAGCTTGAATAGGTTTCTGGTTTGGGCTGATGTCAGCCCATCTCAGTTACAGAAGAGGGTCCTGATGGGTGGCAGTCAGGTAGGGCAGTCCTGGCCATGGCTGTGGGCCACCCCACCAGGCCCAGAGATTGGCTCAGGCGTGTTGCCTTGGCTTAGAGCTCAGGGATGTTGCTCAATACTAAAGGAGGGGAAGTCTCTCAGGGTAAGTGAATGCAAAACACCCCGCAACACCAGGCTGCCGGCCTAGGATGAAGGGAACTCTGTGGGTGGGGGACAGAAAGACCCAAGGCTTTTGCCAGTGACATCACTGAGCAGCCCCCCTGGCATGACACTTGTCTCCTAAGCCCAGGCTGAGTTGGAGTTGCTGTTTCTTGCAGTGAGGGTCCTTAGTATTATCAGTGGTGTGAAGCTGGGGGAGGCAAGGTGGGTCCTTACTGCTAAAGCAAGCTGGAAGCCCTCAGAGCCAGAGCCCTTGCTGGGCTTGGAGCCCATTTCTTGCTCCTAGGTCGCTGCCACCAGCATGGGCCCATGGTACACAGAGATAATAGATCCTACTGGCAAGCCTTCCTGGGCCAAGTGGAAAAGCTCATAAGGCACTAGTGTGCCTTGAATCCCACTCTGCTTTTCCTTTTTAACACACAGCAAGGTGCAGGCTACAGCCCTCTGCACATAGCACCGGGCAGCAACATGTGATGTTTTGTCTGTCTTGTACTTACTTTATGGATACCTACATTAATGATAGGGCTGGGATTTAGCTCAGTTGGTAGAGCGCTGCGCTGCACTCTCTGAGGTCCCAAGTTCAATTCCCAGCCCGGCAAAAAATGGGAGAAGGACCTGGCAATTCACTCCCAAGGCAATCCCAAAACAGTCCGCCATTGAAAACCCTATGAGGGTCGCTATGAGTCAGATACTGACTCAACGGCACCTAACAACAACATTAATGACAAAGTATGCTGGGTTTTCTTTTCTTTTTTTTTTTTGTAGTGACAGTTTTCCTTTTGTTTAAAAAGGGGAGTTGAGGGTTAGCGGTGTGGTTCAGTGGTACAGTGCTTACTGAGCATGCTCAAGGCCCTTGGTTTGAGCTCCTGCATGGCAAAAAATAAAAATAAATAAAAAAGGGGGATTTGAAACATAGCAAGAACATACCACAGTCACTGAACAGATATGACACCCATCATGACAACGGCAGTCTAAGTGCGGCTGGGAAACCCTGAGCCAGGGGAAGTGTGACATGCTGGTTTGGAGATGGGCTCGCACACCTTCCTGTCCTAACAGGAGGAGGCTTTCTCATGGGCTCACCTTCACCCAGGGCCAAAGACGCAGGGTGTGGGTGGAGTAGTAGTGGCTCTGGACTCGGCTATCCCAGGTCCAAGATGGCATTGTCCCCTTTGTCAGCTGGGATCTTGGGATAAGTTAGCTTCTCTGAGCCTCCAGGGTTGGCACCTGGAACCTGGAGCTGACACTCTCAATCTTATAGATTTTGTTTTCTCTCCTTTCATGAGGGGCTCAGGGAAGAGTGGGTTGGGACTGTTTTGAGGACTCAAATGTCTTGGCATTCCAGTGCCCTGCTAGTTGCCCTACTAGTTTTGAGGACTCAAATGTCTTGGCATTCCAGTGCCCTACTAGATGCTTCAGCGATGTTCTGTAGCTGTGGAATCATGATGTGGCCCAAGCTTCTGGTGTAGTCAGGCACTCTGCAGGAACCCTGCTGCCCTGACAGGAGAGGTGTTGTCAAGCCCCCTGGCCAGAGGCCCCTCCTCGGAGACAAAGCACTTTTCCTGGGGAAGGCAATGTGGCTTCACTGGCAATTCAGCAGCAGCCAGCAAGCCCTGCAGCTGCCTCTCTCCTCTAGGGCTCCAAGGTAGGAGCCTGCTTTGGATTTCTAAATTCCCAGATGGTTGCCTTGGCACACAGCTGTCACAGACTGCTCCCAAATAGATGGCAGCCAGTATACTGGACAAGCCCTTTTATTTCTAGCTGCTTCATCAGTTTCCAAAAGGTATCCGGTCTATTAGGCTACTCATTTTTCTTCACTTATTAATATTACATAATGAAAGGTCAGTAGGATTTTTATTGCAAAAGCCAGGTTGAGTTTAAATGGCATCACACCTTAAGGCCAGACGGTGCAGTGGAGTCGGGGTGGGGTTCGCATCAGCTGCATGAACATCATGTTCTCAAACACATGCAAGGAAACACCTAAGCAGAGGTGCATGTGTCCTGGGAATGACTGTGGACCTTTCTGCTTGTGTCCTTCTCTTGACTGGAGGACTTAGAAAGCATGACTTGAGGATTTATGACTTGAGGATTTTCAGGCGAAGAGTGTTGACTGTGTGCATCTTTTACCTCATATGCTGGTTTTTAAAAACCCATTTCCACCTAAGTTGTGACTGCACTATGGTCAAAAGTGTTTCCCCCCCCCCCCCCCAGCACTGGCAGTTAAACCCAGGGCCTCATGCTTACATGCCTTGCAGGTGCTGTACCACTAAGCTGCAACCCGAGCCCATTTTTTTAAGTTTTTGAGATACAGTCTCGCCAAATTATGTAGACTGCCTTCTGGTCTTGAACTTGCAATCATCCTGCCTCTGCCTCCCATGTTGTTGGGTTACAGGCATGCACCACCGTGCCCAGCTAAAGTTCTATTCAAAATGGAGCAAATTAACGGGAAGTACTGGGATGCAAGGAATTACCAAATGGGAACTCTCCTTTGGTACAGGTTTGGATTTAATTTCAAGCCAGTCTTCTAACACTTGTAGGGAAAGATGCCTTATTTTCAGACTTAATTCACTACCAAGTGCCTTGGCTGATGGCCTTTTTCTAGACTATTGCCTGGTGACCAAATGACAGTTGATATGCTGGAATGTCATTTCAGAATGGCAGGAGCAGACTTTATTTCTAGTTTTTGAGGGTTTGTGCTTGAGATGTTTCACAATGACACTTAGGTTAACCAGGTCCGCAGTTGGTACTAGCTATGAGCAGCAGGGGAGTTAGAAATAAGGGTCACAATGGGTATGAAGAACCATCATTAACTCAAAACGTCTGAAAGGTTATGTTGTTAAGTGCTGTCAAGTTGGTGTCTGACTCATAGCAACTCTATGTATGACAGGTGAAACATTATTGTCAGTGCTTCTCTGCTATTCATAGGGTTCTCAATGGCTGATTGGTTTTGGGGAGTGTGTTGCTGGGTCCTTCTCTCAACTAATTTTATTAGGAAGAGATTTTCCATCACTCAGGCCAAGTGGTTCACTTCAAGGGGTCAGCGCTAAGGTCCTGGCAAAGGAAGCACTCCTCCAACTGGCAGGACCCACTAGGTAAGCAGCAAGTATAATCACTTCTAGGAGGGTTTCAGATGGGGAATTCCCACCTCCTTAACAGTTTTTAAAAATGGGGCACTTATTTGGCTCACTTCTGAAACAGGTACCTTTACAAATGGGCAGGCATTGGGATCAAATGGACATACAACTATAGGCAAAAACAAGGGCAAGTCCTTTACTTGGATCGGGACAAAGCTGTTGGACAGATTCCTCTCATACCACCGATGACAAGTAATCAAAGAAAGGATGAAAAATTCTTGTATATGCTGGAGAGAGAAACCAGTTCTATCCAAATCAGACCCTGGAGCTCACTGCCACAGGAAAATTTGAAGGTTAAAAAAGCCGTCTGGGATGAGTAATTACAGTTTTTGTTAAAAGCCTACAGAATTGTTCGTCCTAAATTTATAGGCATTCTTCAATGGTAAAGTGGCAGACTGCTGTGGTTTTTAAGCTAAATGATGTTCAGATCATTCCAAAAGCAAACAATAGCAACAACATTCCTTGAAAATGGCTTTTATTGAGACACGTATAGGGCTCCTGCAACATTTCCACTTGGGAATCATTTCCAACTCTTAGGTGGCTAAAACCCTTCTCTGATTGCCTAAGAGGTCCACTCCCACTACCTTAGCAGCAAGGAAGCATCCTTATCTGTCTCTTGATACTCAAATGTCCAACTAGGACCTGAAATCCCCATATTTTGTCCCCACACTGTTTGCACAAATGTCAGTCTTCCAAAGAGGACTCATAACCCAGTCTAAGTTCTTCTCACCTGTTAATAAGTTTCCACAGAGGTGAGATGGCCTAAAATTCAGCTTGTGTTTCTGACTTGGTAATCTGTAGCATCTTAACTTGTACCTGGCACATTATGAAAAGAGCTCCATACAAATCACAAGTAGTTAAAAATGCCAGTTTACACTAGAATTGCATCTTCTACTGTTTCTGAGAACTGTTAACATTTCAGGGAGAGTTTCAGGTAACGAGTTTTTCCTTAGAAAAGGTCTCAGACGTCATGGTAATCAGCCACTTCAGATTCTAATCAACCTCAGCATGAACTGGAATATCCCACCCCACATGTTGGCCTGCTCCCTCTGAACTTTCTGCCCTCAGTAGGAGTTGCTGTTGGAAACCTATGCACAGTAAACGCACCTGCGCCTTCCATCCTCACAGCCCCTCAAATGTGTCCTCGACAAAGCCTTTCTCTTAACAGCAAGATAAAGGAGTTTCACCAAAGGTGGAGTAGTTGCCTGTTTAGTACAATCCTCCCCATGGTAAGGTGAAAATTAACAATTCATTTAGAAGACTATCAGGGTGTGAAGATTCTGCTTGAAAATTAGTGCCAATTTATGTTTACATCCTTTTATCACCAAGACAAATACATATATATGCAGGCTCCGTTCCATTATCAAAGGCGAACTGAAAAATTCAAGGATGTTTATTTTTGTAGGAAAAAACAAAAAATAAGCTCCCAATTTGTAACAGGTGCCTCGAAAGAAAGCTTTCTTTATGTAAATGGCAGATCTTGGTTTTCCACAAGCATCCTCGGTGACTGTGGCTTCCAACTCTGCTGAAAGAGTGCTGTGACATCAAATGGCACAAGATGTAATGGACACACAGGACTGTCATGTATAATAAAGCAAATATTTACATTAAGCACAATACAGCAATTTATTTAGATGCTTAAAATGAATACAAAGAGAAATAAAGATCACAAAATTATACATACTACAACAGTGTGTCATATATTAGATGGTATAAATGAATACACCAGGGCGGTGTTTAACTAAAGATAAAACTAAATATCCAAAACGCAGCACTCAACTGTGCTTGCTGCTTCAACACAACACACTTTTATACAGATCTAAAAGGTGTCAAAATTAGTAGCTGCAAAGTCAATTCTTGCATGTGATTTTTAGCTTAAAAGATTTCAGAAACAGATCTGAAATACCAGTTTTGTTTTTGACAGCTGTAATGTCAAGGATATTCAGAACAAGAAAAATTCTATAATACAAGAGACTCCAGATATATATCTTACGTGGCTGGCCTCTGTTGCAAGATTGTACAAGGTTATGTGCAAAAACTAAGTCTGTCCAAAGGTCCGTACTAGCGCAGGGTCAAGCTTCTGCTAGATAAACTAGATACAGCGTTTATTACACAGCAAAGGCAACACTAAAAAAAGAAATCTATGATGGGGCACACAATAACAATTATCATAAGCATCACTTGAATAGGTCTAAAAGACTGTACAAATATACATTTCAACTATTCTGGATGAATACATGAAAAAAAGGTCAATTTTCCCCCCAAAGTCTACTGTACACATTAGACTGGTAGCTTGAAGTTGGCCCTGCAACACCATGTCAATCAGGATAACGGTTCTCAAGGACATCCAACCGAACATTTTACAGAGGGAAAGAAATATTGAAAAGGCAGGTAAAATAAACCTCTGCTTTTCCCTATGTGCATTCGTGGGCCACCAGCTTGGTGTTTCACATTTAGTTACCATTGTCTGCCAGAGAAAAGGTCTGAAGCAAGATAAGCCAATCATGTGTCATAGACTTAGAAATAACCATTGGGATTACAGTGGCCACATGTCCTCCCAGCCTGCTGACCAGTCCTGGCAAGGTAGTACCATTATAAGACCCTTTGCAGTCAAGACTGGAAGGAGAACAAGAGTTCCTGGCTGCAGCCTGTCACTGGTGCTGCACAGTCAGGCACTCAGGCCTGCTGGCTGCTCAGCTTAACTCCAGTTAAGCTGCCGTGCATCGGCTCGGCCACGCCGTCGGTCATGTTGTCAAACTGCTCCCCGTCCTCACTGTCAATTGTGCTATTCTGCCACTCAATCTGGGGGTTCGATAAGCGCTCATTCTCAGATGCGTTCTTCCACTGCGACTGGTCCTTGGACCAAAACCCTCCGACTTTTCCATAGGAACTATTCTTCCATTTCAGTTGCTCTCTATCACCTTGCATGGAAGCCTTTTTTTTGGCAGCTGGCTTACTGCTTCTTGCATCTTCACTCTGGGAAGATTCGTCAGACCAGGTTCCTGGCTTCATCTCGCACGCATCATCCTCGAAGTCCGACAGCTGCTGGGAACCAGGCCCACTCTCAGCAGGTGAAGCACCATCTTTCCATTCAACAGCATCGCCATGGTCAACCTCACTGTCAGAGGCATCATGCACCAGTTTAGTTGGTTCCTCAGTCAAATGAAGAGTTTCGTACTTCGAACCATCCTCCTCTTTTTGGTCTAGCTTCTCCTCAGATTCCAAAGCGTCCTGAGGAATTACCTTTGCCACATGTTCCTCTGGGTTATCATTAGGGATTTTAGGCTCAACCTCAAAAACAGAGTCAAAAGGGCTACCACTTCCATTGGATTCTTCTTCTAAATTTTCAAAACTATCTGAAGAACTATCGTCTTCCTTCCCAAGGTTAAGATTTTTGTCAACAGTCTTACTAGCATTAACTCTGGAATCCTTCTCATCATGATTTTCAAACAGCCACTCAGCATCAAAATCCATCTCATGTTTGACTTTATTTAATTCTTTCATATTAAAGCCCAGCAACACACCAGGCTTGGACTTTTCACAATCACGAACACATTTCTTCCTTTTGTTACTAAAATGGGAAGCAATGTCACTCTTCCACAACCATAAACTGGCTGCTAGCTTTTCAATTTCTCTCCTGGTGGGATAGGGCTGTTTGTTGAAATATTTCGTTAGAAAGCTTTTCCGGGCTTCATAGGAATCATCTTCATGACCCTTGGGGTCTAAAGCTAAGACAACAGGCTCTTCAGGCTTCTCTTCAAAGAAGCCAGGTGAATCACTATCATCATCTAACTTTCGCTTTTTTAGCAAAGGAAACTCCACCTGCTCGTAGGTGCGCTTCACTGGTGCCAAGCCTGGTGACTGATTGAGCCGAGAAGGTGCATTTGTTTTATCCTGGCCGTTCTGGGTCTTACCAACTCCCCTACAGTGAACTAAATGCAGAGTGATGGTTGAGGCGGTCATGTTGCTGGTATACACACCAAGGCAATGGATACACTTGTAGGTGAGCTTTTTCTCAACTGGATGAACTGTCTGAATAACTTGGTGCCTCTCTCGTAAGTGATGTGCAAGTGCATCGGATATGGGTCCTTTAAGGATTGAAAAACAAAGAGGGCAAAGCGTTTTCCCAACATCTTTTTTATAGGGCACTGCAGCTTGAGGTGAACTTTTAACAGGGATATCTGCTTTTTCCTGAACTTTTGGCTGTGGCTTTGGAGGAACTGGAGGGTTGTTTTGGGCATGGTAAGCAACAGATTCAGCTGGAGCATCCCTCAGGTTGTATGTGGTCACCAGGAGATGGATGTTGGTGTGACTGCCCTGTTGCAACGTCAAATCAAAACTCAAAGTAGAATCTGTTTTTGGTCCCATCTCTTCGTCAACATGAACCATTCGCATATGTGCAGCCATCTTTTCCACATCATTGAAAGTTGAACGGCAATGTGGACAAGAAAGACCATGAATTAGCATGTGGTTGAGCAAGGTATCTGTGGGCAAATAGCGATTACAGTAGAGGCATTTGCTAGTAAAATTGTGTATTTTCATAATGTAGTTGGCTACTGCTGGGACTTTCTCAGCTTTATGTTCCTTTTCGAAGTGCACACTATAGACATTTTCAGGAAAAAGCTCATTACAGATTGTACATATTTTCCACTTTTGAGTTGCGGATGTGTTGGCTGGGGGGGGCCCTGTGGCAGCTGCAGTAGGTTTTGAGCTGGGCTGACCTAATACTCTGGATGCCTGGGACTGGGAGAGGGAAGGAGACTTTAACTGGCCGGACGCAAGAGAAGAGGCATTAGCAGCCTGCAAGGAGTATCTGGCTGGTGCCTGGGACCTCTGCTCTGCCCCAAGCCCATAAGACCTTCCATTTCCACCCGGAAGTAACTGCTTCACAGACTGAGACTGCTGAGGGATGGACACAGGCGCATTACCACCTAGACCCAGTCTCACTGACTGACCAACGCCGTAGCCCTGGCCCACAGATTTGACTCCATAGTTATTCTGCTGCAAGTGAACACCGGACATCATGTTGACTCCTGTGGAATTTAAGTTAGGCTTTGGTATTGACAGTCGGTTCACCATCTGTGGTGTTGGTAAAGACCGGACATTTCCAGAAGCAAGGGAACCAATTCTTGGTGGGAGTCCCATGCCCTTTTTCTCTTGAGGTTTGGGAGCAATCAGCATCAAGGGTTTGGATCGGGGAACCACCACATTTGTGTGCCCGATCATGGCAGTGACTTGGTAGCCTATACGTTCGTGGTCTTCGATGACATGTTGTACCAAAGCTTCATAAGACTTTGGCATGAAAAGGCATCGCTTACAGTGAATACTACACTCTTCCCGAGCATTTGCACCCAAGGGGACTGCACCATTGAGTGATTTTTCTCCTGCCTTTGCTATATAAGGTGCTGCCACATGCTGGAAATGTTCCCTGTAAATGTGCTTCCTAACTATTTCATAAAGAGGATCGCGGTAAGTGCACTTCTTACAGTAATAAACAGCTTGCTCTACACTGTCAGCCTGCTTGGGTTTAAGGCCATCATTTTTGTTTTTATCTTTGAAAGTGCTGAGGCTGCTACTTGGTGCGCTGGCGTTCGGGGCATGAAATATTTTAATGTGTGTTTCCAAAGTCTTTTTGTCTGCATTAAAGGTACAGTAGGGGCAGTTAAGGAGAATCCTATTTTCAAAGTCTTCACTATGGACATTCCGGAAATGACTTTTGTAGGCGGAGAAGAATTTTGAAGAAAATGGGCAAGCGCTGCAGCAAAAAGGTTTTGTCCGATAGTCCTAAAGAAAACACAAAAACCAGACTCAGAACTCTTCAGGTAGAGTAACACTTCAGGTAGAAGTAACTTCAGGTAGAAGCCACTTCAGGTAGAAGTAACAGGTTCTAGGTACTCCCCTGCCAGACATTATCAAGATGCTATTTTTAGAGCAAAAAACTCTGTAATGCACTGATTTCAATGTTTGTTTTCTTGCAGAATTAATTTATGAAAGAAAGATTCACATGAAAAAGGTATTTTAAAGTAAATATTTTTATTTATGTCCACCAGTGTAAACTGAAACCTAAATGCTTCTTCCTCAATCTTTAGCGGAACCAGAGTCATATTTGTTAACTGGTTTCAGACAAGTCAAAGTCAACTGGCTTCAAGATAACATTTTATAGTTACAAACAGCAAAAATAGACTATGTGAAATCATTCCCACTGTGTGACTCAGGAAGTTACTAAAGGCTTGAGATTTATGATATAGTAATACTCACATTCCAGACTGTTTTAGTACAATTAGACAAACGTAAGAGATAAAGATATATTTTCTATCTTTCCAGCATGAAAAAGTTTTCACAGAAAAAGGCAAACCTCAAAAACATTTTATTTCTAATCCAAATTGTAGCGCAGTACTCAAAAATTTCATTATTGATCAAAAACCCACTGATTGGAAAAGTCAGCTTTTATAAAAGTCTTGCTCTTCCTTCTCAAGTAAGAATAGCTTTCAAAGGGCTAATGAAGGGATAATCTGCTTTCATTCATAGTAACAAGTTAAATAAAAGTGTCCCATAGACTGTGGGGAGTACATGGTACTTAAAAGGCAATAATGCATCTCGGAATAAAATGATATCAAGGATCAAGTTTCAGAATTAGGACAGTTAACCTTTGCACATTCAATCACCTTGGATAAAGATAGGCAAACCTATGCTTGGTGACAAATTACATTTTTTAAAGAAACCTGCTTTCATATACTGGTTTGAACCAAAATGAGATAACCTGTGGCCTTCTGATTTAGGAAACTCACTTATGATGTGCCCCCCCTGAAAAGTTTTCACGCTTTCTGTATCACCTCAAATTTCTGAGATAGAGTTTTAAAGCACAAATTCTCTGCTAAGCATGTTACCATTAGAACTGACAACCACTTTTCCTATGGAAAAAGAAACAACATCTGTAACTGTCTTCATTACATATTTATCTCCTGATCCTTGCCAGGAATACTAATACCATTTTTAATGCCGGTTTGTAAAAAGTAAGTTATACCTGCTCTGTCAATCCTACGGAGTCACCTACCCATACTTTCAGAGACTGGGTGCAGCAACATAGAGTAATAAGAAAACCTTAAATGGAAGGAAGAGTCTGGCTCTCCTTTCTCTAGAAAACACAAGGATGGCAACAGAGATAGGAAAACCATGGGCAACTGGATAAATAGAATACTGGAGAGAATATTTTAGAAATGGAAGGGCCAAAGCACTTACAGAGAAAATTGGTATACTGTAGGCCTCAGAACTATGCATGTATGTATGTATGTATGTATGTATGTATGTATGTATGTATGTACTGATTGCCGTACTGAGGGATGAACTCTTACGCATGCTTTCACAAGTGCTCTATCAATGAGCCACACCTCCAGCCCATTTTTAACTTTGAGACAGGGTCTTGGTAAGTTATGCAGGCTGCCTTTGGCTTCAAACCTGTGATCCTTCTTCCCATCTTACAACTCACCAGGATTATAGGTGTGTGTCACTGCACCCTGCTCAGCCTTACAACTTTTTTTGTGTGTGTGTGGTACTGGGGGCTGATCCCAGGGCCCAACACCTGCATGCTTTGGACCACTGAGCTGCACCCCCAGCCCTTTTTTTTCCTTACTTCCTGAGACAGGGTCTCACTAAGTTACATAGACTTCCTCTGGTCTCGAACTTGCAATCCTCCTGGCTCCACCTCCCAAGCCGCTGGGATTACAGACGTGCGCCACCACGCCCAGCTAGCCTTACAACTTTTAAAGAACAAAATTTCCTTTTGTTCTTACACTAGAAGTTGTAGTCTAGTGACAACAAAGACAAAAATTTCTTTTAAGTTTTCTCTACTACTTCTTATTAGGTGCCTTCAAGTCGGTGTCCAACTCATAGCAACCCTTTGTACAACAGGCAAAACGGTATTAGTGCTTCTCTGCTATTCATCAGATTCTCAATGGCGGACTGATTTTTGGGAGTGGGTTGCTGGGCCCTTCTCCCAAGCCTACAGCCCCTGGTGTTCCCAGGCGGTCTCTCATCCAAGTACTAACCAGGCCTCACCCTGCTTAACTCCTGAGATCTAATGGGATCGGATGCCACAGTGGTACGGCTATAGGCTTCTCTACTACTTATTGTTGTTGTTGGGTGCCATCCAGTTGGTGTCTGACTCATAGCAACCCTCATAGGATTTTTAATGGCTGATTATTTCAAGATTGCCACATCCTTTCCCAATTTTCGCAGGGCCAGGAATCGAACTCGGGACCTTATAGAGTACAGAGTGGCGCTCTACTAACGGATCCAAATCCTAGCCCTCTCTACTTAGGAAGATATAAAATAAGCAATTGTGCATTTTCCTTATGAGGTTCCTGTTCCCCAACACATCTGGCATCACTATGAAAGGCCACTTGAGGACCTCTGTGCCACTTACCTGGTTTTTTGTAAGTGAAGGGTCCCATAGTCCTACATCCTCCCATGTAGTGTTTTTCAAATAAAAGTCATTAGGTTCAAACTGTTTAAAATCCTAGAAAACAGTGAAAGAAGTTTACAAAAACATAGTGGTGTCGACTCTAGCTGGACCTTACACATAAATTCTAGGGGTAGGGAGAGGCCCAGGAAAGCCAACTCCACCAAGAACAAAACTAGGAGTGTTAAGGTTCTTAGGAAATACAAAAAGGCTTATGGCCAGTTTCCAATGAAACTGCTCCAAGTTCTAATTAAGTAAAAAATCCAGTCACACATTAATATCATTAGAACACTGTAACTCCATCAGTTATGGCACTGGGATGGAATAGCAATGTTCACTAATAGCCTTGCAGGTGTGTTATTCTGGTTCTGTGTAAAGAAAAAAACGGGGTAAGGAGAGGGGAGTGAGATTGGTTCAGGAAGAAAACTTAGAATTTTTAAACCTAAAAAGGAAAGAGAGCTTTACTTTCAAAGCAAGCAAGCAATATGATGTTAAATTTATACACTAATGTAAAAGTGTAACAGTCTATCTTCCCTCAGACTAGGAAGATTAAGAAGTCTTGGGTAGAACTCCCCTTGTTCCCAAATGGTTTACAGTTCTGGGTGGAAAATCAAGTACATGCAAATTCCAGAGTATGCAATGGGTCTAATAAAGGGAGAAACAATCAAATGCAGGACAGAAAAGATACCATACTGTTTGCATTATTTATTTCTGCGGAGATGACCACCATAGAGTGCAGAGTAAACAGACTGCTTGACCCAGGCAGATCCTCCCTGAACCTGAATTGGAGAGGGGCTGCTGCCACTCTGGGGACTACACCTAGACAAGCCCAGCTGAGAGGCTTCAGCCTCCCACATATACCCTGAGAGGAGTATTAGTAGGACTCAGAAAAGAAAAACCCGGTTAATGGATGAACTGCTTTTTCACTTCCAGTCAAATGTGTTCTGAGCACTTACATGTGAAGTACTGAGCTAGGTGATGGGGATAAACAGCTAAACAAGGTAGCTAAATGCCCCCTGGCCAGCTGGAATTTAAAGGTTAGTGGGGAGAACAGCTTTAAACATTGCAATCAGAGGTTCTGACCAACTAACCATAAAATCTGGAACAAGACTGGAAAAGGAGAGCACTACACTGACTATCTCATGGGGCTGTGCAAAGCTCACAGAATAAACAGGCTAGAAAAACAGTCTGTAAATTCCAAACTGCTACACAAAGGGAAGGTAACAGTCTCTGATGGGTCAAAAAGGTTGACAAGTGCTCAAATCCTAAGGAAAGAGATGACAAGCATCCAAACAACCATGCCTCAACAATTAGATGGTCAACCAGAACACTCAGGCCTATCAGAATGAGAACAGGCCCCAGGGTCCCGCTACCCCTTCCTCAGCTATAAGGCTGGAACTACTGTTTCCCTCATTCTTCATTTGTTAATTGGAGATAAGAATTCTTACAATTCCCCCTTCAAGGCTGTTGTAAGGAGTAGGTTTATAAACAATTTTAAAGCACCTAGTACAATGTCTGACTTGCTTAAGTCCTCCATGATAGCTGCTTTTGCTTCAGGATGCAAAGACCAAAGAGCCTATTTTAGGGAGAAGGGAATGAGTTATGCTAATTGAGAAAGCTCTGGCAAAGCTAATGCTGTGGTTAAAATTCAGAATCACACCTAGCAATTAACTGTACTGATCACTGACACAAAGTAATGGACCAGAAGCCAAGTCACGTTAAAATTAAAAAATGACATGCTACTTACTTCTATATGTTCTTTACAGTATTCCAACCCAATGTCACTAAGTATTTTTTTCACAGTTTTCCGGGCTTTTCTTAAACTGCCAAGATTGTTGACAGGAAGTTGGAACATAGTTTCTATTGGAAAAAAAAATTTTAAGTCAAAGTCAAAACATGTACAATGTGTGATATTCGCTAATTCCACTGATGACAGGATCCCACACCCTGGCTCCACCTGACAGGAAAGGCGAGTAGATACCCTCATCTAGAATTCTTTGCAACCTTAAGGCAGGCAGGCAAAAGTAAGTGCTCTCTGATCTTTGCTATTTTTTAACAGCACACGTTACATTATGGATTGTCCTATGAGTCTAATCTGGCACAATTCTGATTAGGCTTTAAAATCCCATTTTAGCCATGAACTTTGAGTCAAGGACTAGAGAAATAATATCAACCAATTACGTTTAAATCAAGTGTGAGTGCTTTTCTCCTTGTGATGTTAAACCTCTGAAAAGAGAAAAATGTTCACCATTTCAGCATCATTACCACACAAGTTTGAGTGCCAGGAAAAGGTTTCTGTTGTGTGGAACTGTCTACTCAATGCTACAGTATTCTTAAAGAAACAAAATCCCTAATAGTTTCTGTCTGCTCCTTAAAGACACTAATGGTGGTGTGACTTGCTCCTCAGCTGGCAAGACACCTGGACAAAGGCACTCACACAGAATGAACACTGAGATGGGAAAAATGGAGCTCTGGACACCAGAGTACAGGGTGACTGCTACAGGCTTTAGGGAATCCTTTTGAAAAATGAAAAGCCCATACATGTGTAGAAGAATCAGGACAATTGCTTAACTCTCCTGTTACTTGAGGTCAGAAATTTAGACCCACTTTCCCAAATTCCTTAAAGATAAAAGCTTTGTGTTTAGTAAGAAATTCAATTGGTAAAATTTAGGCAGTTGAGAATTTGTAAGGCTTTCAGTGTGACCATAAATGCATCCAGACAGTATAGTAAGAATGTCATCAATTTAATAGTCCAAATCCAAAATAATTTTTAAGAATAAAGTAGCTCTAAGACCAAAACCAGCAAAAATAAATGCCAAAGCAACAAGAATCAAAATTTAATATATGCAACTCTGACCTTCTAATAAATGCCATTACTCTATAATATGTCCACCATTTGTAAACTGCAAATCAACTAACCCAAGTGCAACATGTTTCTTCATTTATTATTCTAGTTCAAAACCAGTTATCTATGAAAATTGGAAAAGGAGGGGGAGAAAAGTAAAATCTACCAAAACAAATGAGAACTCCCAGAAATTCTGAGCCTAAATGTGACCAAAACTTGTAAGTCTCAAAATACCCTATATGAAGTACCATTTCTCAGCCATATCATACTCTAGACAGAATGCCTGCTAGCTATGAAGCTGTGCTACAATGTCTCCTGCCCTCTCTGCCATGCCAGTACAAAAATATAAGGAAACAAGGCTCCTTCCCACTATCCCCCAGCTTTGTAGCACCCCTTCCTAACAAGCCAAACAATTCCTGAAAATAAAGTTTCCACTAAACTCTGTTAATGCTAGAACTATTAGAAGTGATGTGAAGAACTCAAGTGCTCTTTACTTTTTCAGCCTACTGCTTGGTGAGAAATGTAACTGCAGGCTGGACATAGTGGTACATTCCTGTAACTGTAGCACTAGGGAGGCTGAGACAAGAGGATGGTAAAGTCAAGGTCAACCTGGGCTATAAGGCAAGACCCTCCTCAAAACAAAAAATAACCCAAGTTAAACCAATGATTGATTGTGTTGTTGCTGTTAGGGTTCATTAATGTCATTCATTTGATTCTTTCTTTAAAAATGTGTAGAAGAATCACTCCCAAGCCACAGTTAAGTGGCTGAGGGGTGGGAATAGAATAAAATATTCACTTTGCCTGACATCAAGAGGTCTTTTCTCACTTTTGAAAGCAAAGTTACAAGTGAACATTTATAAATCATTACTCTGAGGGAGGAAGGTGCCACACAATAATGCCAAAAACTGTCCAAGAGATGGGCTCTGACAGCAATGCAGACAGAAGGGCTTTTCTCCTAGACTGGCCCCTTAGTAGCTAGTCACTCTCTATAGCCTTCTCGGTTATCACAATGGCTGTTTTTTACCAGGTTGAAAGCATTATCCCAATCCCCTCAATATCCCAATATCAAGGAGAGTTCCTTTCATCCAAACCTTAAAACTTTCAGCTCATGCATTAAAAAGAGCAAATACCCAACGGAATGGAATTATACCCATTGCTCATCAGTCATTTCTGGGGCATCAACACTTTGTCAGTCACTGTGCCAGGAACACAACGATGAGTAAGACACAGTTCTTAGCCTTCAAACAGTCCCCAACTTCTAGAGGTGGAGACCTGAAGCACACAGTAGGCCCTCAGGCAGGAGAATTCAAACACCTGTGCCTGCCTGTTCCAGTTGCCTCTTGGAAACAGCCCTACCACAAGTGATGTGCTGTCAGTTAGGAGGTACCTCTTCCACTGGAGGAGTGTACATGACTCAGTGTGACCAGTGACAACATTTCATGTCTACAGACACTGATCAATACAGAACTGGGCTGGGTGTGGTGGCACACGCCAACCATCTGAGAGACTCAGCAAGCAGAGGCAGGAGGATCACAAGTTCGAAGCCAAAGGCAGGCTGTGTAACTTAGCGAGACCCTGTCTTAAGATAAAAAATTAAAAATGGGTTGGGTGCAGCTCAGTGATAGTGCTTGCAAGGTATGTGTGAGACCAAAAGAATAAAGAACAAAAACAAAAACAATCCCCCAAAACAACACAGAGTTGGACATGTGCCCCAAACAGGGCTACTGGGGATGTGGACAAGGACAGTGCTACCACAGTAAAGCAGAGGGAGGGCAAGAGGCCTGCAGACAGCACGGTCTCTCACAGCTCCAACCCCTGCCCTTTCAGACACATGAGAAAATGAGTTCTTATTTCTGCTTAAGTTTTGTTGCAACTATAAGGCTTGGGAGACGCACTGGGCAGCGAGATACAGAAGAGACAAAATGGAGTATTCTGTGCAAAAGCATTCTACTTATTATACTCACACCTAGGGAGAAGGACCCAAACATCAGGCTGTGACCGAGGCCAAACTTGTTCTCAGGTATTTTCTTAGCGTCAAATGGCTGGAATGAAAATCTGAAATTTACCCAGGCCCTAAGGCTCCAGATGAATTAAAGCTATGTAGGTAGTATAAGGGTGACCAAGGAGTCCATTAACTGACAAACCTAATTATAATCATTTATGAAACAACTACTCTGCCAAAAGACCTGGATCTAGTCAGGGCTTCGGTTCAGGTTCTTCTGAGTCAGGAAGACGAAGAAACACAATGGATGACAGTGCCAATTTAGCAGCTCAAGGTAAGGTTTGTAGGACTCTGGCGTACCAAAAGTCAGTGAGGTTGGCCTATGGTAGTTTCTGTAAAGCTTCCAAATCAGGGTGGCACCATTTAGTCCTATGTTTAGAAGTAGAAAAGTACTTCCTACTGTGCCATGAGAAAGTAAAAACAAAATGACAAAAACAAAAAATTCCAACTAGTTAGGCACTGTGGTGCACTGTAATCCCAGTGATTTGAAAGTCTGAGGCAGGAGAATTATGAGTTCAAGGCCAAAGGCAGCCTGTGCAATTTAACAAGACTCTATCTCCAAAATAAAAGGGCTGATGGTGTGGCTCTGGGGTGGAGCCCTTGCCTAGCATGCATGAGGCCCTGGGTCCAATCCCCAGTGCTACCAAAAAAAAAAAAAAAAAAAAAAAAAAGGAAAAGCAAAACTAACCAGCCAAATAAAAATGACCTGGGTGCCGCTGGTGATGCCTGTAATCCCAGCAACTCAGGAGGCAGAGGCAGGAGTATCACAAATTCAGAGGCACAGGCAGCCTGCATAACTTGGTGAGACCTTGTCTCAAGGTAAAAAATGTAAAAGGAGGGCTAGAGGTGCAGCTAAATGACAAAGCACTTGCAATGTATGTTCAAGGACCTGGGTTCAGCTTGCCAGAACCTCAACAAACAAACAAAACCCTCCAAAAATCCCATCCTCAACAATAAAATACCATCAAACACAACTATAATCCTTTGGGTACAGAAAAATTAATCCAGGAAGAAAAAAGCTTCCAAATCAAATTTGTCCAGATTACATTTTAGGCTACTCCAAGTAGATCTAGTAGAAAGTATTCTAATATATAAACTTTGTATTTTAATAACCATTCCTTATTTGATGTTTCCAACTTCTAATAAGAGTGACTGTGCTTATTAACCATGCCAGCAGATAAAACAGTGAATATGACAGTGAGTCCAACTTGCCATCAACTCAAGTGTAACTCTGCTTTCTAATATTGTATTTGGGAACCAAAATCTGAACATATACCAGAGTGATACTAATTTATCAGCTACACTACAGAAACATAAATCTGTAATTTTTACAAGAAAAACATTTCTAACATAGTAATGAGAGCTACACAAGGATGGTTATTTTCTCCTGGTAACCCCTAAACAAAAGCTGCTTAGTTTAAAGTTGTGGTTTTCAAGTAGTTTATTTACTTACAGCAGTGAAACCTTTGTTTCCAAGAGAACCTTGTTGTTGTTAAGTGCTCCTGAGTCGGTGTCTGACTCATAGTGACCCTACATACAACAGACGAAACACTACTGTCATGCTTCTCTGGTATTCACAAGGTTTTCAACGGCTGATTCTTTTTTGGGAGTGGGTTGCCAGGTCCTTCTCCCAAGCCTACAGCACCTGGTGTGCCCAGGCGGTCTCTCATCCAAGTACGAACCAGGCCCAACCCTGCTTAGCTTCTGAGATCTGATGGGATCGGACACCGCAATGGTACAGCTGCAGGCAAAAGAACCTTAGGTGAAACAGAAGAGAGGCAAAAAGTGGAGATGGTCACGCTAAAAGGGAGAAAGAAAACTTCCTTGTTCCCAAATATCTCCTTGAAATAGTCACTAGTCAAAACTACGCCCATGGTGCAAATCTATGCCAAAGGGGCAGTTTACTGAAATGTAGAATCTGGACCTAATGGGCAATCAACCAAAGCATGAAGTTTGATGGCTAAAGCAGAATTCTAATAGTTTATTGGAAATCTCCAAATAATATTAGTTCAATCAGCACATAAAGTTATGGGGAATCCATAATAAGCCTAAAGGATCAAAACATTAAATTTATACTGTGATAATGTTCTCTAAACATTTGTACATTACAGCTGTGAAGAAAAATAGTTTTTCTTTTTGGAGGGGTAAGGGGTGAGGGAGACCCAAAGGCTGGAAATGATGCCATTACTAGGAGAAAAATGGCAGCTGTTTTCTAAGTTAACAGAAAATCAGGGTGCCATTCAAGTTAGTACAACATAAACCATTCCATTTTTCGTAGTATCGTCAACCCAAATATGTAAGAAACTCAGACCCTTGATATTTAAGGTACTCCAATTAATGCTGATACTGGTATTTATATAAACATCTTATAACCACCTCTGGGGTTTGAGAGTCAGATTTTTGAAGTTGCTTTAAATCTACGGAGCTAACTAACAATGTTAAGTTATGCTGACAATTTTCTAAGGAGACATTTTGAGAACATTCTCCTGAACAGAACCAAAACCCAGTTACTTTATCATTCCTCATGATGATACTTTTTCCCCTTAAGAACAGATCTTGTGATGTCTCTGTGGAAACATTTAGGAGCTGTTAAGATAAAAACTAGGCAGGAAGAAAACATTCTCATACTTATGCAGTCTTCCTTCCTACTTTTGCTACAGCAGTATATTATCTGTCTACATTAGTCACTGAGTCAAAGCATGGTCTTAGTAAAACTATGTAACTCATAAACCTTATCTTCCCTGACTACCAGGACCTGTATCTGAAGTAGTTAACACAGACACCTTATTTAAGGGTGTCACTAAGTCCTACATTTGAATTAAATCAGTTGTATAAAGGTTTATATATTTGTATTTTTACAAATGAACCTTTATAAAGCCTTGCTAGATGAACCCTGCAGTGAGTGAGTGA
Organism: Pedetes capensis; assembly: GCA_007922755.1. Lineage (NCBI taxonomy): Eukaryota > Metazoa > Chordata > Mammalia > Rodentia > Pedetidae > Pedetes > Pedetes capensis. Next base: position 756,541 of record VMDO01000004.1, read on the forward strand.
CCCTCTTGAGAGCCTACATTCAGCCTGGCAGCAATTGCCCACTCATTTTCCTGCCCTAAAGCCACATAAGCAGCTCATCTGTCAACCTCTGGTAAGCTCAAGCAAAACATCTTGGAGATGCCAGAAGCTCTTTGCAGAAAGGCAGCTCTAATGTCTTCTTCCTTTTCCTCTTCTTCCAAACCCAATCACCACATAATGGGAAATTCTCAGACTATTCTTGGACTGAATGCTCTGGATCAGCAGCAAGACAGAGGAAGGAAAAAATTTAGTGCCTTCTTTCCTTAAATTTACTGGGAAATGTACAGAACTAAGGCTAAAAGGGTGGGCTTTTTGGAAAACCAGGTGGACTGAGAAACTACTTCGCAAATGACAACACACTTGAAATGAAAAGTAAAGTGAGTAACAAGTACCAGTTACTGTTGAGGATCCGGACTTCAAACGTGAAAAACTGGGTTTATTATGTTAAAATTACACAGACTGCCTCTGGTCTCCAACCGAGTTGCTGGGATTACAGGTGTGTGCCATGCACCCAGCTCAGAAAATTCTTAATAAGGACAAGAAATAGGCATGAAATGTTACTAATTTCTTTTTCCTTTTATTTTTTCATTACTAACTGCACTGGAGTTTTACTAGTCTCCCAGTTTGATAAGATACCAGATTAATTTGCTGAAACACCATATAAAATTGTATGTAAACACACATATTTTCCTCACATTTTAAACCCTACCAATTATCCCACTTCTTACAATTAAGTTTTTATAACTTTTTGGAAAGGCTAAATTAATACAAGAAAAAAATGGATATTTACCCTAAGAGCATCCTACACAAAAAAATGTCTGAAGGGATACTTTTTAATTTTTTTGCCATTTTCTATAAACAATGAGTGGGTCCCTACTGCAAACAACTCTTCTGTAAGAGACTTCTCTGCCTGATCCTCTCCAGTGAGGGGAGAAATCCCAGCAGGCAGCGCATTCTACAGTGACTGCTGTGTTCACAAGTTTACTTCCTACCATGTTTTGTAACCTGCCCCTGGGCTTTCAGTTCAGCTCCAGAAGTCTAATGATAGCCTTTCAAATTTTTAAGACATTTCTTTCTCTTTCCCAACTCTTCTCCCTTTTCCCAGCTAACTCAGCTCAGTTCTCTTCATCACTCCTGTGATAGATATTACAAGTCATTCTCCAATGGCTAGGCTCCACTTTGTCCATCTCCCTGGCAGCCCTGCATTAACTATTATTCTGGATGTAACAAACATAGGAGACAGTAAATGAAATGAGACTATTCTAGTTCTGGGTATTATAAAATGAATGCCCCTGAAATGTGTATATGTGTTGGTGGCAGTCACTTCACACATGAATACAATCAACTAAAAAATAAAAACAAAAGCAAAAAAAAAATATATTTTTGAGACATGGTTTCACTACGTAGCCAAGGCTGACCTGGAACTCAGTAGGTAGACTAGGATGGCTTTGAACTCAAGGTTCTCCTGCCCCTGCCTGAGTGCTTAGATTACAGGCATTGTGAGCCATTATACACAGCTAAAACCTTAAACCAAACCAAAACAAAGTGTTGCTGGGCATAGTGGTGTATACCTGTAATCCCAGCACTTTGGAGGCAGAGGCAAGAGAATCTAGAATTCTAGGCCTGTGTAGGCTACAATAGTGAGACTCTGTCTCAAAAAAACCCAGAAACCAGCCAGGTACCATGGTTGTTGTTAGGTGCCATCAAGTCAGTATCCGACTCATAGCGCCCCTCATAGGGTTTTCAGTGGCTGTCTCGGGATTGCCTTGGGAGTGGATTGCCAGGTCCTTCTCCCATTTTTGCGGTGCTGGGAATTGAACTCGGGACCTCAGAGACTGCAGCGCAGAGCTCTACCCATTGAGCTAAATCCCAGCCCAGGTACCATGGTACATGCCAATAATCCCAGCCATATGGGAGGCTGGCTCAAAATAAGAAATGGGCTGGAGGTGGAGCTGAGTGGCAGAGCATTTGCTTGGTATACTCAAGCCTTGGGTTCCATCCCCAGTACAGCAGGGCATGTGTGTTTTTTTTTGGGGGGATGGGGTGGGGGCTTAAAACCAAAACCCAAACAAGAAACTACTCTTCCCTTTCAGCATTAGCTGGTTCAACTAGTGAGAAAAAGATACTGTGTGTGTGTGTGTTTGTGTGTGCTCCTGGTGCTGGGGACAGAAGTACATGCTAGCGAGGGATCTACCTACAACTGAGCTACACCCATAACCTGTACTCTGTACTGAAATCTAAAAATGGTCTCATCTTTCAGTGCCTTCTCAACTGTAGGTGTACAGCATGCTATGAATGAACAAGAATAAGTACCCAGTACAGGTCTGAGGGAAGGCACAAGATTAAGACTAATTTTCCACATCACTATATTAACTGAAATCTGTTTAGAAAAAGGTATTTTTCAATCACTGAAAGAACTCAAGGTTGCCTAATCTAAGTGTTTCTCATTTTGCAGATGAGATGAGATGAAGCAGCTGCTTGCCAGGGAAAGAACTGGGTCTCAGGCCTCACTCCAGGCCCAGGATGCAGTGCCCATTCCATTGCCCATGAAGACGAGGCTCTCATCTGACACTCATTACAAAGAAAGGGCCACATGTTCTGAACATCAATCAGGGAGCTCAGGCAAACCAGCACAAGTAGTGATACACAGAGTAAGAATCTATACATATCTAAGGATCATCCCAGCATATTCAGAAAAAAAGGGGAAACAAAAACAGCTCGGAGGACACTGCCTTAAAAAGCTCTTACCATCACCATGGATGCCAACGTCACTGGATAGTCACATCTGAAGGGTCTCCTTCTACCCAAATCATAACGGTAATATCTTACAAAATGAGAACAACTTTGGTATCTTTGACAGCATTTTGAAAAAATGTCTCCTATGTCTCTCCTTTTATCATCTCCCATTGTTAATACTGTATACTTTCAAATCTAATCCCATCATTTCAATAGTTTTAGAGGGCTACAAAATCAGATGTGGATTAGTAATCATGTGTGGACTGGATTTGTGGTCAAGGCTTTCAATAGCTCATCTGTTTTCAAACCCATCTAGACCCCTTTTCCCAAATAAAGTTCCTTTTGTTCCAAATGAATTGGGAAATGAGAACATATGCCCATATAACTTTGTACGTGAATGTTCTCAGCAGCACCATTCATAATACCTACAAAGTAGAAACAAGGCTCCTCCAGCTGATGAATGGATAAATAAAATGTTGTATATCCATATAATGGGACAGAATTTGGTCACGAAAATGAAGTAATGACTTATGCTGTAGCATAGGTGAACCCTGACAGCACACTAAGTGAATTAAACTACATATTGTATGATTTTGTTTACATGAAATGTCCAGAACAGGCAAATGTGTAGGCACAGAACAGAGATTAAGTTGGCCTGGGGGTAGGGGAACGGTGGGGAGGGGGACTGGATGGAAGACAGACTGCTAGTGGGTACTTTAGGGCCATGAAACTGATGAAACTATCGTGACAGGTACACAACTGTGTGAATACTCTAAAAACCATTGAACTGTGCATTTTAAATGGGTGCATTTTATGGCCTATGAACTACATCTCAATAAAGCTGTTACCAAACAAGCAAGCAAATATAGGTGAAGCAAAGAACATTAATCTCTGTAACCTTACCCAAAGGAAAGATGATTAATAATAGGTAGTAGTTATCCTTCCAGACTCTTACGCACACATAATTTAAAAAATTTATTTTCTGGTTTGCCTTAAATTTGAACCCAGGGCCTTGCACACACTAGACAAATGCTCTACCACTGAATCTATATACTTCAGTATTTGCTTATCCAAGAAAACCAACACAACTTGAAAACTTCTTAATTTTTAAGAATTTTACTTTCCAAAAAAGGTAGATACTATCTACAAAAGGCTATTAAACACCTGAAATGTGCCTAGTCTGAACTGAGATATGCTTTAAAGAATAAAATATACTCTGGATTTCCAAAACTTAGTATGAAAGTATATTATAAATATTTATATTTTTAAAATTATGTTGAAATAACAGTTTGTATATACTGGATTAAATAAAAAATATTACTAAAATTAATTTCATTTCTTTAAATGTGGCTGCTGGAAGCATAGATCAATCTTGAAGACATCAGGTCAACTGAAATGCACTAGTCACAAAAAGATAAATGTATGATTCCACTCATGAGGTACTTGTTAGGTATCCAACTCATAGCGACCTTGTATACAACAGGCAAAACTGTATTGTTACTGCTTCTCTGCCATTTATAGGGTTTTCAATGGCTGATTGTTGGGAGTGGGTTGCTGGGTCCTTCTCCCAAGCCTACAGGAGCTGGTGCTCCCAGGCGGTCTCCCATCCAAGTACTAACGAGGCCCAACCCTCCTTAGCTTCGGAAATCAGATGGGATTGTATGCCACAGCGGTAAGGCAGCAGGCCATGAGGTACTTAGGGTAGTCCAATTTATAGAGACAGAAAGCAGAATGGTGGCTGCCAGACATTGCGGGGGGGCGGGGGGGGGGGGGGGGGGGGGGGGGGGGGGGAGAGAATGGGCAATTTATGTTTAATAGGAACAGAGCTTCAAATTGTGTAAGATTTAAAAAAGTTATTGAGATGGATATGGTGGTGATGATTATAAAACAATTATGAATGTACTCAATCCTCAAACTGTACAATTAATGGCTAAAATGATAACATTTGTTATCTATATATTTTATCAGAATTCAAAATAAGTATTTAAAAAATGGAGCTACTTGAAAATTTAAGGCAAAGCTATGATTATGGAAGTAGACATGATTTACTTATAATTTTAACAGGAGGGCAGTCTGGGTTAAAAATCAGGGGCACATATCATTGACAGGTCTTTGCCAAAACTATGATTATTAAGCATATATTAAGATTGTTTCCCCTGTTGTACAGAGGGTCGCTATGAGTCGGATACCGACTCGACGGCACCTAACAACAACAACAACAACAAGATTGCCTACAACAGGACAGATCCTCTATGGCAAGTCCCTGAATGTAATATAGAGCTCTGATCTTTGCAAATTTCCTAACAATTTTGTTAAATGAGTGACTTCATGGTAGTATATCCATGGAACCCAAGTGGCCCCCAAACTTAATTTAAAACATTTTAGTAGAGATTTCTGTTTCTTGGCAAATCTGTTTAACTTCAAGAAGCCAGGAATAGTGTAACCTATTACTTTTGACAGTAAAGGTCCTAATCCACTCTGCTTTAACTAATAGATTTAATACAGCTGGGGTTACTTAAATGACAAGATAAAACGTTTTTCAGTTTTGCAAAATTAAGCATATGGCAGCACACAAAAGATCTTCAAAGAACTTCAACGTGTTAAATTTAAAAACCATCTTAAGTTTCTTTCAAGTAGTTTCAAGAACAGGACTGCAAAATGGGAGAGGTCCCAGGAAAAATAAAATGGGAAGCCTTTTTGAAAAGAAACAGAATGATGAAAAATTTAATATAACACTTTAAGCAAGTTTTTCTTTTATTTTGATTATGAATAACCAACCATCTAATGGCGAACAAACAGCTTGCTGCATCACATTGTCAGCTATCTCAGTTGTAATTAATTATTCTGTGGCTTGAAAAGTTTTATTTTACTTTTTGGCTTTTTGAGACAGGGTCTTGTTTTGCAGCTCTGGCTCAAAAGTTTTTACTCTGTATGTTTATCACACTTGATCTGCAAGACTTGGAAAAATAAGACCTGAAACTAAAACTGATACAGCTGATAAACAGGGATTTGTATCTATATATTACAATCACAATGTATCACTTTTCAGATTAATTTTCCTGATCTCAACTGATGGTCTAAACAAAACTTTGAAAATATGCAGTAGCACAGGATGCTTTCTTAGCATTCAAGACAAAGACAATGTATTAAAAGGACAATGAAGGGCTGGGGATGTGGCTCAGTGGTAGAGTGCTTGTCCAGCATGCATGAAGTCCTGTATTCAACCCTTCACGCTGCAAAAACATTGCTTGGCTTTTCCCCCTGCTGTATTTCTAGCATCTGTACTAGTGGCTGGCACAAAGCAAGCACTCAATAAATACAGATGAGTGAAGAAGTCCCTGTCTAGAAAAGGCTTACAGACAGGATACTCCGTTAATCTCTGCAGTAAAAGTGAGAGAGATATCAGAAGTGTCACAAACATTTTCAGAAGAGGGACTTTGTTGTCAGCAGAGATGGTGGAAGTAGATGTCTTAGATAGGCCACTTAAGTTATTTAGAACATCTGTATGGTATTTCTATAAAGACAACCAAAAACCAAAAAACTGGCATAGTGCCAAACGCAAAAAGGCAAAGTTCTAGGAACTACTGCAGAGTTTAGAATGTCTGCTCTGTCCAGCTTCTGAGTAACACTAAACAAGGTTAGAAAAGCAAGTTAAGAATAGAATGGAAGGTACTGAATGTGAAGTTAGAGTCTGCTGTCATGTCTGCTAGCCATCAGAGGGCATGCTGTAGGTACTGAAGCACAAGGGAGAAAAATATACATACCTTTGGGGGGGGGAGCTTAGCTCAGTTGGTGGAGTGCTGCTCTGTGCTTTCTCAGGCCCTGGGTTCAATCCCCAGCACTGTAAAAACAGGAGGACTTGGCAGCCCACTTCTGAAACAATCAGCTATCAAAAATCCTATAAACAGAGAAGCACTGACAGTGCTGGGTATGGCACAGTGTTAGGTAGTGTTTCATTCTGTTGTACATAGGGTCGCTAGGAGTCAGATCTGACTTGATGACACCTACCACCACCACCACCACCACATTACGGGGAGGGAAGGTGCCAGCGAATGATCCTAGACAAATGCTCCGCTCCGCTACTGAGCTACATCCCCAGCCCCAAGAAGTGATATGATTTTAATGGCACTTTAAGAGGACTAAGCTGGTAGTGGTCAGCAGGACTCATTAAGAAAGGTCTGGATAAGCTGAGTAAGTAGAGTAGATACCTGACCTAGCCAAAGTCAGAATCATCTGAGGGAGCTTACACCCACTCCAGACCTACTCAAACTGAAAGCTCTGTAAAACCATCACTGCCTTATGTATGAGCTACATAAGATATTGGGGTCATAGCAAAAGCTTAGGGTTTTCCATTAAGGCTTGTTTTCATGGACCAAAAAACCCATTTGATGGGCCATATGTAAAAAAAAAAAAATTTAAACCTCATAACGACAAACCTCTTTAAAGAGCATGGTGACGACAAAAAACAAAACAAAAAAAAAAACAAAGGCAGCAAGTCAATAAATAAAAGATAGGGTAACACAGGATAGCAAAGCTGGTCTTTTCTAGAAAAGATGGTTAAGATGTGTGACTGCGAATGCACTCTACAGTTGAACAGACCTCCGTTTACATCTTTGCTCTGCCACTTACTAGCTTTGTGACCCTAAGCCGTTAGTCTGGGGGTCTGTTTCTGTATGGTATGGCCAGAAGTACACTTTCTCCCTATTAAATGTTTCACTTAGAAGAACTAAACAACATAACACAGATTAATGCTTAAAGCAGTTATCATTATTTCCTTAAAGGAGAGCAAATACTGGAATATAATTACTTTGACAATTCTGAGTTCACACCAGGGTATAACCTTGTAAAAACTTTGGACTATTATTCTTGAGAATCAGATGTGGCTGCAATGGTAACATCTCTTCCTGTATACATTATAATGTGTATTCGTACTTACACATACACACAGTAGTGATCTTCTTGTAATACTTGTGAGCCATTCAAGTAAGCATATTAACTTTACAAGCTCAGTGGTACCTCAAATGCTTACGCATGGAACACAAAGGTGTGATCTAGAGCAGTGGTCCCCAACCTTTTTGGCATCAGGGACTGGCTTTGTGGAAGTTTTTCCATGGATTGGAGGCAGACCTCAGGCAGTAATCTGAGCAACCAGAAGCAGCTACACATACAGAGGATGTTCACTAACTCACTGGCCATTCAAGTCCTCCTGTGCAGTCCAGTTTGTAACCACTGTACTAGTCCATAGGCCTTGGGTTGGAAACACTGATCTACAGTGTGCATATTTATTTTTTAAAAACTATGTGGGTCATTCCTTTTTTGGTTGGTTGGGTTTTTTGTTTTTGAGAAAGGGTCTTGCTGTGCAGCCCAAGCTGGCCTTGAACTAGAGATCCTCCTGCCTTGGCCTCTTAAGTGCTGGGATTACAAGAATGCACAACCATGCTCAACTGGGTCACTTGTTTTTTTCTTTTGCAGCACTAGGGGGCTGAACCCCAGGTCCTTGTGCATACTTTGCAAGTGCTCAGCCACTAAGCTGTGTCTCCATCCCCTCTTTTTTTTATTTTAAAAATTGAGACAGTCTCAGTTACACAAAGCTGCTTCTGGTCTCAAACCTGTGATCCTCCTATTTCTGCCTCCCAAGTTGCAGGGATTACAGTACAGGCATGTATCACTGCACCCAGCAGGGTTCCTTCTTTTTAAAGACGACTTTCCTAAGAAAAAACAAGTGTCTTCAACTGGAGATTTCCATTATGTGGCTACTTATCTCACTATCTTGAGTATTTAGATTTCAGATGAAAATCCTAGTGTGATTACCAAAATTCCTAGCACACCAATGTTACCTATGGTTTTCAGATTGACTTTCTTCAGAAGTGTGAGGTGTGTATACAGATGGAGGGGAAGACAAGGAACAAGGTGAAAACTGAGCAACCAGGTCTGACCCTTTAACCAATGCTTCATCAATTTAAGAGTTCACATAAAATTTTACTTGAAAGGGGGATGCTTCCTCACTGTTTCAAAAGGCTAAGAACAAATACCTATTTAGATTTAGGGAGAATGTAACATGGGGCTCATTTGCAAATTCACTTCACTGTAAATAGGTATTGTGGAGGGCAGGGATACAGCAGGAGTGACTCCAGCACTGTGTTGTCTACTAAAAGCTACACAGAATTAGAACCACTTGCTATCAGTATAAGTGGATAACTTGGCTTAAAAGAAATGTGAAAAAGGGAAATAAGTCATGAGGGATCTGAGAGAACAAGCACCTATGTCCGCTCATAATCATTAGAGAGCATGTCGCATCTTTGCATTTAAATAGCATAAATCAAAAAAAGTTATTTGATCCCCTAATTTTCCATGCTCTATCAAAACTACTCAGAAATAAGTTTCTCACAGTAATAAAAGATGTATTTTTCTCACCATTCTTAACAACAGAATAATTTATCTAAACCACATTCTCATTTTTCTGAGCCATGTCCCAGGGTCAAGGCTTAAATTAACCAAAGGCAGTTTCATTCTTATAGCAGATTGTGCCACTTGAAGGCTTGATCTTCACATGTTCTGCAGAAGTTTTTCTTGTACTTTTCTTGTTGCTGACTTTAATTATAATTGATCTTGAACCAGGATTGTGTGCACTCCTTGCATTTGGGCACTCTTAGTCTAGACTTACTTCTTTCACAACAAGGAGTCTATCAACTTAAATTTATAATTCTAGTTTAAGATTTTAATATTCTGCCATACTACACCAGACAGAAGTTTCTTCAGATATGCCAGGTTTCAAAAAAGACCATGTACAAGGAACTCAATTAAGTAAGCAGCTCCCATCAGAAAAGCAGAGCTTTATAGATTTTCAAAGGAAACACAGGTTCCACAAACTCTTAAGTGGAGCACAGAGGGTTCAGAAGAAGAAAGGATAAAAGCCAACAATTATCTAAGCAAAAATAGCCTCTCAGTAGAGAGAAGGAACATGATTGCCTTAAACCAGAACATTGGGAAAAGCAATGGGATCCTAAGTAAGGGTTTTAGACCCTACACGAGTAACTTTGAGCCACACGTTACCTCAACTAAATGCCAACTGCACGATTTTACGCTATCCTCTCCTGCAGGGGGTCTGACCACGTTCTTTAACTGTTCAGCCTATTTAGGACCCACGGGTATAAAATGACATACAAGCACAAAACAGCACTATGAAATTATGAAGCATTCATTGGAGCCCTCATTAGCCAAACAGCTCACAGGAGTATTACAAAGGCCTGTGTTCCAAGTACAGGCCCGGCAACCAGCCCAGACATATTCTGTGGCTCACTTCATCACTGTATGTAGTAGTGCCTTGATTTCCCTACTTGCCAAAGAAGGACAGTACTGAGAAAAGTGAGAATGGTTTATAAAGTGCTTAGAAAATAGAACTGGCAAGCCGCTATCATTATTTCTTAATACCATAAAAGCCAGCAATGGACCTCTACATTTAAACAGTTCATCCTATTAAAGGCATCAATCAAGTCATATGAGAAGCAACACATACACAACCCACAGCTAAGCGAGTCAATTACAAATCTATACCCTCATGGGAAAAAGTATTAGGATGTGCCGACACTTATCTTTATCTGTTCAGAACAGGATTCCTTTCATAAACTCTATCCCAAGTCTTCTATATGCTCATTTCCAAAACCTTTACTTCTGGAACACCGCTGATATTCTTTTTTCTTTTGGCAGTACTAGGAGACTGGACACAGGGCTCTACCACCAAACTACTTTTATTTTGAGACAGGGTCTTGCTAAGTTGCACAGGCTGCCCCTGGCCTCAAACTTGCGATTCTCCTGTCTCTGCCTCCTGTGTCGCTGGGATTACAGGCGTGTGCCACTGTGCCTGGCTCTGCTGATATTCTTAACAGGTTTCAAGATTTCTCTAGCAGTGTCTTGAAACTAAGGTAGAGATTGGTAATAACAAGGAAGACTGGGAGAACTCTCAAAGAACTAAAGGCAGATAGATGACAGTGAATCCATACACTGAGATGAGGGAGCCCAGAACTGAAATAGAATTTTGCATTTTCCACTAAAAAATGTGCTCCTTCCAATCAAAATTGTCACTTTATGTAGTTGGCTCATATTTTATCTGTGACTTCATACACACACACACACACGCGCGCGCGCGCGTCTATCTCTCCCATAATCTAGTTGATATAGCTACCCCAATTTGAGAAGCAGAGTAATATGTGAGAAGAGCCTTCTCCTTCCAGTGAGGCAGAATATAGACTGTCACTAAATTGGCAGACAGCAAAGTCAGGTCATGACAAAAGGAAGGTCTAAGGAGTACTAACACTGAGAAACAAAAGGAGGAACACAATCGTCCCCCTCTCACCTTCCAAGTAACAGGACAGGCAAACAACAAAAAACCCAAGGAGGTCACCAGGGCTTAGTCTCCCTGATCAAGGTGGAAAGTGCCAACTTATATAAATAACAAACAGCTTGTACATTCAAATCATCAATGTAGTTAACTAGTGTCGGGCTTTGCCTTATACCAGTTTCAAACGCCTAGGTTCCATACTAACAATATAGAGAAACCATAAGTGACACTGATGCGCTTCAGCTAAATGCAGCACTAGCTCCAGCAGTAACACAAGTTCTTATAAGACTAGGAGAGGAAAACTGAGTTCAGGTGATGCTAGTAACATGTCAAGCTCTTTGGTCTAACTATAAATTATTCATGCTGGGGGACAATGCAATGTTTCTCCTAATGTACATGCCTCTCAGGCAAGTAAATCAAAGTTAAACTCTCACTGAAAGTATTTTACCTTCTGTAAGACAGAACAGGCTTTATGACATTCTTTTAAAGTCCTTTGGAAGTCCAGGTGGAACAAGTAGCTTACTGCACAAGTCATGGGCACCTTGGTGAAAACCACAAATTAGCTTCTAATGTTAAAAAATAAAAATGTCAACTTTTTTGTTCTTTCATATTATTTTTTAAAAAAATGTTTATTTCACTATCACTTAAACAGGTTAATTAAAAAAAAAAATCAACAGTTTAATTCTGGTATTTTTTCCCCTCTACTTAAAGGTATTATCCAAGCTACATTTCTAATACTTACAATTTCTATTTGGATTTAATGACAATCATTTTCCACTCTAAAAAACCCAACTATAACTTATGTGATGTGCGTACACAACCCCCTCCTCCATTAATGGTCTTAATCTGCCAGGGCCTTTTAGAACTTAGGCTGTTTTGTTATCCAAATGATTCTCCAAACAAAACAAAACACAAATTCTGTGGTTTTTCTTTTATCTCTTTTCCCCTTTGTACCAATTAGTAGCCCCTACTTTCTCCTTTGTATTAAAAAAAACCCTCTTATTAAATTGCAATTTTCACAACTTAATTTGTAGACAGCATGTGTACATCATTTAAGTAATCAATTATACTTCTAAATTTTAATTTTCTAAATATTACAAATTTTAACAGGCATTTTCAAAATGTGTTACCAGCAAAGCAACAATTTCCTGTGTAATATACCTTATATACCGATGTTTTCAGTAGTCAAAAATAAAAAGCCTACTGGTTATCTGAAAGTGGTGCTAAAAACTTAACCTGTTCAACACTGTAAAGTTTTTTTCTTTGAAAACCCAAAAAAACCCAAATAGTATCAGATCTTGCCCTGCAGTCTGGTTTAAGGAGAAAAAGAAATTTAAGCAAGACAAACTCACAGTGGGTATGCTTAAAGTCAATGACTTTCCGGATTGGCAAGTCCAGTAGTCACTATCAATTCCCGGCCCAAATGCCTATATTTTCTAGACAAGGACTATAAGAACCAAAACCGAAGACTTGGTTAGTTTCAATATATAGGAGCCTCTGGTATAAAGCAACTTTAGGAAAATTTTCAACCAAGGTCAAAGTGAAGAATGAATTTTAACTTGGAGTTCAATTAAACAGAAGAAACATTCCCCATTCAAGTTAAGTGAAACTGTTTACTGTACTTTAATGAATTCTTTGTTTCCATACTACAAATCTCAGCCTTTAACCCCCACCCTCTATCAAGTATCAAAACCAGGAAAACTCTGGAACTGCAGCATACATACTTCCAAAGCACCCAGGGCAAGTTTTCCTGTAAGGGGAAAATGGCTATTACCACTAAGGACATTAGTTAACATAGATCCTATTTGTAATTTGCTGAATTAAACAAAAGAACCTTCAGAGAAACTTTACCTCAAACATGCACTCAAACTGTCTTCAAATTACTTAAAGAACTTAGGTAACTGTATATTGAAGACTAGATACAGGTCAAATTCGCATCTAACAAATATGAAATAGTACTTTAAAATTACAAATAATACCATTCATATTAAACATTGGATTTTGTAATTACTTAAAAATGTTTAAAAGCAATGAGATTAGTCTGTAGAGAAACATCTGCACCAAGCTGCCTCCTTTTTGCTCACCAAAATGTTACTTGGTAGCCAGTATCCAATGAAAAATTCACCTTTAAGCACCAACTGGTTAACTATGTATCAAATACATGCACTTCATTTCTCATAGTTATCTAGAATAGCTATATAAGATACTTGTAATAGAATCTTGAAGTAGTCTTAGGTATCACAATCACTGTCACTCTTTGGTAGCAAGTTAATACAGGAAAAGGCATATTCTCATCCAATCTTTTCTGGGAGGTGCTGGAGACTGACTCGCACACACCAAGAAAGCACTCTATCACTGAGCTACACGCCCACAGCCCCTATCATGAGATCTTTTAAGGCTTTTAGAAGCTTAGTAACTCTTTAGATTGGTCTTCAAAATAACAGTAATTGAGTACTTAAGCTTTACACATTAAGAGTGCAAAATGCAAATTATTTCAACAGTATCAGCAACTTTAATTTCTCTAAAGCAAGACGCAAGTCACTTCTTATGTTCTTAAGTGTTCAGAACCCACTACCGCAACCAGCTGTAAGCCGTTCCTTGAGGAATGTGGCTAGCTGAAATTTTGGAAGTGCTGGCTTTGGTGGTGACCAAGGAAGAAGTAGCCTCTGGCTTCCCTGTTGCTGCAGTTCCCACCCTCCAAAATGAATATACCCACCGGTGTGATTTGACAATGTAGTCCAAAGAGCAAGGCAGGAAACGAAGTCCAGATCCTCAAAATGGCAGTACAGGGCATAACCACTAGGCCACCTATCAGTTCAGTACAAAAAGTACAACCCTGTGCATCATGGTGCAAAAGCTGGGGCCTAGGTTTCGCATTGTGCATCTCACACCTATGGAAATAACAAGAGGAGTAAAATCTACAGAAATCAACACACCCTAAGAAAGTGGGTGCTCACAGAAGACTAGTGTCAACACTTGCAAAGGTGGTTGGCTACTGACATGGCATATACCAATTACAAGACCAAAGTTGGAAGGAACCAAAATTTTACAATCAACTCTGTTGAGTTTGACAATGAGAAACTCAACACAGGCTTGATGTTTACCAACAAAGCTTTGCAAATCATGACACTCACCTCTTACGCTCATGAAAATTACCACCCCACAGAAATCTTGAGAATGATTTGTAACTCTCAAAGAGTGAGAAAGATTTGCACTAACCAGTATGCCCCCAACCTGCTTGCTCAGGGTTTAAGCTCTCCTCTTTACCACATGATCTTGGAAAGATATGTTGACACATTCGAAGCTTAAGGTGAAAGAATTCCAGAGAACAGGAACCTATGACCCAAGGATGTCCTAAGGCAATTCTTCAAGAACAAATGTGGACTGCCTGAGGGTCAACAGTTTTGGAAAGGTAAAAAAGAGAAAACTTCCAAAATGCAGAATGGATTCCTTAAGAAAAATAAAATCACTGCTCTTGAGTCACCTAATGCTTCGCCATGTTGCTGTCAGCTCCCCAACTAAGAGTGCAAGTGTGTATGTGTGTCTTTCTGGGTCCATTTTCCCATGGTCTGTAGAAGGCGCTGTGATGCACATCCTGTTCTAGCTCGGGGGCCCTTCCCCCCTCTGCAGCCTTACCCAGTGCAGAGAATGCGCCCCCTACTGACTCCAACACTCATCGCCTTTAGCCGACTTGGCTGCGGTGCATTTTGGGTGGGGGCTGGTATTTTCTTCATGGCCATAAACCAGAAGCAACAATGCAGACTTATAAAGAAACTGTATCAGGCTTGCCAAGAGACTTCTTCTTTTTCTTATTCTGAGGGTTCGAGACACAGGCACAGGCAGCATCAGGGATGCCAACTGGGTGTGCGGGGATGGACAGCATTAAAATGACTAACACAGGAAGCAGTTTGGTGCTTTTTCCCTCCTAAGCCTTTGTCTGTGAAATGGGGTTATGGCAAGAACTGTCCAGAGGCGCTGGTGACTTGCAGGAGCGCCAATAAGTCTCGGCATGGGGATGCGTGTAGCTAAAAAGGATACTGGACTTGCGAGCTGGGTCCCGGGCAGAGGAGGAAGAGGAGCGATCGCGCCTTTTCCAGCCGACAGGCGTCCAGGTGGGGGGGGGAGGGGAGAAGGCAGGCAGCCCGCGGGAGCAGAGGTGGATAAGAGGGTGCTCGAGGAACGGCTCCCCATTCATTGCACGCAAGCCCCCTCTCCTCGCGGCGCCCTCCGCTCCCATCTTCCGATGCCTTACTGCAAAGTTGGGGCTCAGGAGGCTCCCGGGGAGGTCGCGCCGAGGCGGCGGGGCGGCGAGGGCCGGGTCGGGCGGGGAGCGGCCCGCGGGCGGCGAGCGCTCCCGCTCGGGGCCGTGCACGCTCCCGCCCCCCGTACGGTGGGCGCCGGGCCGGGGCGTGCGTGGGGCTCGGGGGCGGCGGAGGGCGAGCGCCGCGCCGCGCCCGGCTTACCTTGACTCGGCCTCGGGGCGCGCGCGGGCCCGGCGTGCTCGGAGGCCGGGCGGGCGGCGGCGCGGCGGTGGCGACGGCGGCGGCGGCGGGCAGGGCGCGCCCGGGGCCTCCTTGCGCCCCGGCTCGGCGGGCTCCGGCTCGCGCCGCGGCCGCGGCTGCTGCCGGGGGGGCGCGGCGGACGCGGCAGAGCGGCGGCGGCTGCGGGGCACGAGCGGCTCCCTCCAGACCCCGCGCGGGCGGCGGCGGCGTCGAGCGGTGCAGACAAAGGAGGGGCGGAGGGAGGGGACGGCGGTGCGGGCCCGCGGCGTCCCGGCGCGGGCGGGCGGCGGCGGCCGCGCGGCGCTCGCTCCTCGGCGGCGGGGACCGAGAGAGGGAGCTGTGTCTGAGGAGACGCCAAAATCCCCCTCAGCGCTGCCCGCGGGAGGGGGAGGGGGCACAAGATGGCGGCGGCCGGGGGGCGGGAGCGCAGCTCATGGGTCCCGGCGGGCGGCGGAGGGGAGACCGGGCCGGCGGAGGCGGCGGCGGCAACGGGCAAGGGAGGGGGGCCGATCCCGCGTCTCCCCTCGGCAGACAATACAAGCGCCTCGGAGCGAGTCCCCGAACCTGCCCTAGCCAAAATGGCGGCCGAGAAAGAGCGGAAGTGACGTAAGGCCCTCATTAGCATAAGAGGACTCATTGTCCAGCTAAGTGGGGGGGGCGGTGGGGGACAGCACCCCGTCCCTCTGTGCCTCTAGGGACCCCTCTCCCGCTCCCATCTGCGCTGCCACTCCACTTTCCCTGGGGGAGGGTGTCCCAGCACCCCCACCCCCGCCTGGGGAAATTATATAATCCCCATTGAGGGGAGCTCTCGCGAGAACCACAAGGCTTTCCTATTGACCCACTAGGAGGCGCCGCGGATAATGGCCGCAGTGCGCTCCCAGGGCCAATGTGCTCGGCAGGCGCCTTCCTCTGGCCGCAGCGCCGGCGGCGGAGGCACAAGCAGCGGGCCGCAGCACGCCAGGCACTCAGTCAGGTGGCCGTGTCGGGGATCCCTGCGCGGGCCCAGCTGGGCCTGGACTACATCTGGAGGGAGGGGCGCGGCGGGGCAGCCCGCGGCTCCACGTGCTCGGAGCGCGCGCTCTCACAGGCTGGGCAGCGGCAGGAAGGGGCAGGGACACCTGCGGGCTGCGCCTGACACCTCCTGCCTTAAATGAGGTGTGAGGGCCTCGTGCTTCACACGCCCAATCGAGAGGAGACAGTTCCGAGGCCATCTGAGTCCTTCGTGTTGGGGTGGGGGTGAGATCGGGTGGACGGGAGCCGAGTTTTACAGGTTTGCTGTTGCCTTGCACTTGACCTTCCAAGTCACAGGGATGGATGGACTCTCCTCTTTGGCTTGAAGAAAAGAAGTGGGTTCTCTAGTGTCTTGAGGCCACTGGACTGGAGAAGTTTAAGGATGAAATATGATGTTGCCAATGGGCCTCCCCAAAATACTCAAGCAGCCCTCTGTAGTCCTAGGACGAGTAACTTTCAGTGCTCCCACAATTGGGATAGCATGACAGCGCACCATCATCATTAGCTTTTTGTAACCTCAGGGCAGTCCCAACCAATACATCGCCTCAACATCAACACCTCTGAACCAACCTTCCACAGTAGAGGGTATGAGAGAGCATCCTCGGCTAAACACTTAAAAGTGAAGGGTCAGCCAAGACTACTTTTTCAACATGTGATCTGTAAATACACTCGTTTTACTGTTTCTTTACAAGTTCAAAGAGTTTCAAATAGTACTTCATTGTCAAAAGAATCTGACTTAAAGTCATATAAATCGTGGTTACAAATAGCTCAATGTCTAAGAGTTTGATTAGAAAGCTTAACTGTCTTTCAGCCAGCACACTTCCATTTCTGCAGTTGTGAAAAGTATTTATATATATCCCAATCAGTATGTCAATGGAAAATAGAGATGCAAGGAGTTTTTTTTTTTTTTTTTTTTTTTAAGAGTGGGGGTAGGGGTAAAGCATTTGATTCAGAGGACTGAAGATGAAGGATCTAATTATACATTGCAGCAGACAAGCAAAACAAAGCTGATAGGAAATAAGGAAAATAAGTTTAGCTTTCCTTACTTAAGATTTCATACAGTGATAATAAAAATACAAAGGAAAAACATCTGGATTTCATCCTTGGCTTCATTTATGAAGCAAAAAGGGATGCTAGATTCAGATGTAGATGTTTTAAAATTTTTAGAACATTTATGTCACCAGATTTACTACAAAAATGCATCTAAGTAGTCCAGATTCTTCTGTAAATGACTTCCAAATGGTGAAATAGTGGTCACTGCTTGCATATTCTGTAAATTCCAAAGCGATAGTATTGTGATAATTCTGGGAATAATAACTGAAAAGAAGTTGGGTGTGGCAGCACATGCCTGCAATCCCAGCTCTCAGGAGGCAGAGGCAGGATTGTCACAAGTTGAGGTCAGACTGGGCTACCTAGCAAGTTCCAGGCCAGCAGGAGCTACACAGAGAGACCTATCTTAAAAACCGAAAGAACTGAAGAGTAAAAAAAAAGTACCTGCTCTAGCAGGGTATGACAAGGCAATACTATCTCTGCAGTGGTTTATCTGAGATGGGATTTCTGCTCTGTGTACTGGACACAGAAAACTTAATTCTGGGTTTAAAGAGAATAGTTTCAACACACCAAAAAAATGACAATATTATGGTTCTATTACTGTAGCTTAGAACTAATTTTCCATCAAACACCGATGAGTTTTATAGTTATTAATGATATTCTTGCAGGCTAACTGAACAGCTTTTGGCAAAGGTGAAATACAATAGCACTGGCCCTTACTGAAGTGTGTATTACTAGTTCAACTATGGGAGTGGAGGAAAGGTTTTAATGTCCAAAATGCACCAAAAGTTTTAGTCTAATAGTCACTGCCAGTAGCATCCCAGAGATAGAAATGAAAAGTCAGATTTAACTCAGAGACATCTTTTTTTTACTTGCAAAGAAAATTCAACTAGATCTTAAGTTCATTTGGTGAGATATTGCATGACCTAAAAGCTGTGTTACAGTTAGAAATTAATTTATCTGTTTTGAAATACCTATGTTAGAGAAGATAGGTAAATGGAATAATCATACTAGCTTCACTAACTCATCCTTCATTTTCACTAGAATGTTTTTTCTGCATACGGAAGAGATTTTTGTTCACATCAGCAAAGACACTAGCTTTGTTGAGGGTCTTGAAATAATATAAAAATACTTTGAGATTGAAGGAAAATTTTTCTTTACTGATAGAAATTATTGTTCAAAAGAAAACAGCTATGCAATCAACAGCTACCAAGCTGTTTTCACAATACAAACTTTAAATAGACTTGCTTTTTAAGTTATAAATAAATAAAAATGACTTGCTTTAAAGTAGATGAAGTACATCATCAATTCAAACCCAACTCTAAATTCTGCTCTAAATGTATTATCTAATTTAAAAAATCTGAGATACATTTTAAGGACAAATATCTATATTTTTTAATCCATACAGAAACAGCCATATGTAAATACAACTAATCTTGTTCTAACATCTATTAGGTATCAAGAGCTATGAAGCTAGTTTTTATGAAGAATATTTCATTCTTTCCCATACTCTAATGAAATCAGCAACATTTTATGCAAAAACCCATTAGGCATTTATTTATAGGTCTTAATACAGAAAAATGTAAATGAAAATTAAGAACACTGCTCATTAAACCAGTAACTTTAACATTTAATTTGAAACATAAAATGGAGTTTCTCCAAAGACTTATACGAAATTTACCTTACCTTCAGGTTCATGCTCTTAAGAGTACACTTTATCAAAATCAGTAACCAGCCTTCTTTTATGTTTAAATTGAAACGAACACGGTAAGTATAAGTGAGTAACATTCTTTTATGTAGTAGCAAAAAGAGTCAATAATCCTTTCAAGAAAGAGACTATTTCATTTCCTCCCAACTTGGATTCACCATAAACTCGATCCACAAATGATATTGGAACCTGGTTAAAAAATACATGTTAAAGTCAGTCTTCAAAAAACTTAGGAATCACAGCAGGTATGTAACTATTACTAATGCAATGAAAAAATGTTAGTCCTACAACAGAAGTCAGTCAAGTCAGTCCAAATTAGGAGATTCTTAAAGCAACTTTGTGCATGTCCTAAACATGCATTATCTAAAAATACGTCATCTGAACCAACTGTTTGAAAAGAACTGACTCTGAATATTATACTGGTTTTCTCAAGTTTCAGGCTGCATTTCCAGGAAAAAGTATACTTTAAAAGTAGAATGGCCTTTCGCTTAGTTTTTTAGTTTGTCACATTTAGCTATCACTGTTGAAGCATTAAATTAAAAACCTTATAACTTTCACAGAAACCTGGCATTCTAGGGTGGCTATCCTCTTGCTATGGCTAAGAGTTTAGTGCTAAATAAGGAGTCTTTCCTAAAGGCTCACTGTTGTTGTTAGGTGCCGTCAAGTCGGTATCCAACTCCCAACTCATAGCGACCCTTATAGGGTTTTCAATGGCTGATCGTTTCGGGATTGCCTTAGGAGTGGATTGCCAGGTCCTTCTCCCATTTTTGCGGTGCTGGGAATAGAACTTGGGACCTCAGAGACTGCAGTGCAGCGCTCTACCAACGGAGCTAAATCCCAGCCCCCAAAGGCTCACTAGGAAGCCTGAAATAAGAGACCTTCACCCCCAAGTCCCTGGCTCTAAAATCCCTGGCCATTTTTTATTTATTCACAGGAAATGGGCACATGGGAGTCATCATTCACTTTAAAGTATAGTGATGTTGGCTACAAGATGAAAAAGCACCAAAGAGACTCACACTATAATGCTGATTGGCTTGAAGAAATGGCTATGATGGAGGAGGTACTAGTAGCTTCTCATCAATTAAAAGGAAAAGTTGCCTTTGGATGTTCTAAATCTCAGTAGGTCCAATACAATCCTTTGGAAGGGATCTGAATTTTCACTCTTTAGTGCATGGAAACTCTAAATAACTGGAAGACCATGACACTGATTTAGCAGGTATGAAAGCTAAACTTTTTGTAAGACATCTACACTTTCCTATTTCTTTGTGAGGAGTACAGCATACTACTTAGCATCAGTAGCTCACCTCACCAATAGTATAATCCAGCTGTCTCGCCCGAACAATCATTTCCATCTGGAAGACGTAGCCTTTAGAAACACATTTTTCTATTAATTTCTGTAGAACTTCTTTTCGATATAATCTGAAAGTAATCATAATATGTATGAACATCTGGATAAATACTATGTCTACATGTACCTTGAACTTTTGAAGAGTTCACTGGTATTTATGAAGCCTAAAACTTCCACTAGCCATTAGTATACATAAAAGTTCTCACAGTTAATGACTACAATACATATATATATAATGCAAGAAAGACCATGAAATATGGGCTAAGTGGCTTAGAATAACTTTTAAAACAAATTCTCAGTATCTTCTAGAATTATATCAGGAATTATTAAAATATGATAAATGAATCATTTGATGTACAATCACCCATTATTTTTAGTTTTTAATTTTCTTATAAAATTTATCTTTAAAGATCAAAGGAGAGAAACTTCCAACAGAACTGACAAATGACAATGAAGGAACAATAGACACTAGATGGCAGGAAAGGGCCCAGGAGTTAATGGACATTTCCCAGTAAATGTCTATTACCCAAGGTCTATTTAATAAATGGCCTAGGGTAAACTAAATTCCCTAGGATGAGCTAGTTAGGCTAGGTTAAGACAGGAACTGGGATTTACAGGACAGAGGCAATCTTGGTGGGGTTCAGCTATTGACAACTGAGGTCACAGGTATACACTTAGGGCGCCCATATGCAGCCTAACATTAGGTGGACCACAGGTCAAACAGCTCCCCAGACTTAAAAAAGAAAGACAGAGAAGCAGGGAAGGGCCAGGTGCAATAGTACACACCTTTAATCCCATGGACTTGGGGCTGGGGGATGAGGCCAGAGGCAGCCTGTATAACTTAGCAAGACCCTGTCTACAAATTGTTGTTGTTGTTGTTAGGTGCCATCGAGTCGAGTCCAACTCACAGCGACCCTCATAGGGTTTTTAATGGCTGTTTCCGGATTGCCTTGGGAGTAGGTTGCCACGTCCTTCTCCCATTTTGTGGTGCTGGGAATCAAACTCGGGACCTCAGAGACTGCAGAGCAGTGCTCTACCAACTGAACTAAATCCCAGTCCTGTCTACAAATAAAAAGCTTAAAAAATGGGCTAGGGGGTGGAGCCCAGTGGTAGAGCACTCGCAGAGTATGTGTCAGGCCCTGGGTTCAACCACAAGTACTGCACTGAATAATTAATTTAAGAAAAATTTAGATCTTTTCTACAGGTAATGCTGTAAGTATTCAATAAACTGCAAAAAATTACTGGGATGTGCTGTTCTTCAGTGCACATTATTAAAAAGAACAATGTCCCAAATGAGCAGTTGAGCCTAATAGTAACGTGAACAGGCACACTAACTTAAGCCTTGCATGCAATTTTTAAAGAAAAAGTACAGTATTTCTCCCTTAAGAATACAGTGAAGCATCTTAAGCAGCTCCTAAGGAACTTCAGTCTGTCTTTACAGCATTCCAGAACAAAACCAGGATGGAATGAAAACCATTTCCTTAAAATAGCCATTGTAACACATGAAATTTAGGTAAAAAGTTATAAAATAGTAGAGATTTTCACTGTACCTGAAACTTCCTGTTAAATCAGATGCTCCTGGTCTCAGCAAAATCTGAGTTATAAAATTGGCTCCACGGCTGCCAAATAAAACAGTAAGATTTTCTATATTAAATATAAACATATCCAAGGGCAGAGTGCTAAAAATGCTACAGCAACTTTACAATCACAGCAGTAATTTCACAAAAATGTTAGCTTTCTAGAACGAAGAAAAAATTTTAGTTCATGAGATCTGATACTCATTTTCATAAAATAGGGATTTTTACTCTTTGAAAGTAAAATTTAGATCTATAAAGTAACCATCCTTCCAAATGTTAGCTAAGAAGATTCAGAAATAGAAATGGTATTTACCAATAATCATTATTTAAACTTATGAATGCCTGTCAGAAAAAGCAGATTTGATAAGGAATTGTCAAGAAAAACTGATAGGGAATGGTAAGGATTTTCTTCTCAGAGTTCAATAAGCACAGAGAGACTGAATTTTCTTCTAATAGGTCATTTTGCATAAAAATGATACTTTTATTTACATATGCAAGTAGGAGAGGGGCTTGGTTTCTGGTAATCTCTGGAAACATGCATGCATTCCCTGAGTGTTAGTCTGTAGCCTGTCTGTTGGGCCACTGTAACAATGTATCTTACACTGCCTGGGGCTTGCCCTCATGGTATCTTCCAACCTTAATGCCTGATCTCCAAATACCAAAACTTGGGGCAAGTGTAGGAAGGAAGGTTCCTGATTTAATCTATGAATTTTGGTGAAACATTTGGGGGTCCCTAACAATGGCTTTAGGGATGGTGCTTCAAACAAAACTGAGAATCAATTACAAGGTGCTAGTTTCTAATACCCCCACATGCCTGTCAGCTTGTCATGCTGTGGGACCTTGCATGTTGCTGTGATGCTGAAAGCTAGGTCACTGGTATCTCAGATACCAGCAGGGCCACCCATGGTGGACAGGTTTCAGCTGAGTTTCCAGACTAAGCCAGACAAGAAGAAGGACCTAGCAGCCCACTCCCAAAACAATTTGCCATTAAAAATTATGAATAGCAGAGAAGGACTGTCAAAAATAGTGCCAGAAAGTGAGCCCTCCAGGCTGGAAGGCATTCAAGAAATGACTGGGGGAGAGCTGCTTCCTCAAAGTAGAGTTAACTTTAATGATGGGAATAGAATAAAGCTCCTGTGACCTCCAGTTGCTGAAGTGGTATGACTCAAAATGAGAAGAAACAGTGGCTGTAACAATAGGCATAAACATAAAAACATTATGTGCATAGCATAGTGCTGGGTAATGTTCTGTTCTACTGTACTTAGGGTCACTAAGAGTTGGATCCAATTCAAGGGCACCTAACAACAAAATTTCTAATGGCCATTAACATTTCAAAAATGTCAAGTGAATAAATAGTGATTTTTTGTAGTGTAGCCATTTTAGCATGCTCAACTTCAGAAGAACGTTTTCTGGGACACCCTAGAAATAAACAGTTTTTCTCCAAAGCCAAAGCCTCCCTAGCTAAGAGTATATAAATCACAAGGTTAAAGAGTACAGTTGGAATGATGGCTAACAAAAATATTTCTCCTTTCAATCTGTTTCTAATAGCTATAAAAATATTTCAGAACATAGTTCCCCACTACCAATGGATTTAAGCTAAGGAAGATGTCTATGTGTTCGTATTTGTACATCTATGCAAAACAGCAATTTCAATTTACTCGAGACAGGGTCTTGCTGTGTTGCCCGGGCTGGCCTCAAGCTCCTGGGCTCAAGTGGGCCTCCTATCTCGCCTCTTGGAGTAGCTGGGACTACAGGCATGCACTGTCAAGCCTGGTAATAATACATTTTAAATTGTGCCCCCCACCTTTCTTTTTATTGAAACAGTATCTCATTTTTAGCCCAGGCTGGTCTCGAACTCAGGATCCTCCTGACTCTGCCTCCAGAATCCTAGGAGTATAGGTGGGTGCCATGATACTTAGCTTTAAATTAGAGTCTTTTGATTACACTGCACAAGAGTCACTCATGCTTGGGTCTGCAGTTCTAAGCCATACCAGTTGAGACCTAGAGTTCATACTTTAAGACAGTGCAGACATTAACAACTACTAACAGATACAATTAAATGACACAACTAAAAGGTTGGAATTTGTCTCTGACTAGGCATCCCTAATTTTGTTTTGCAGTCCTGGAGGGTTGAACCCAGGACTCGTGCATACTTTGCAAATACTCTGCCACTAAGGCAAACTCCAACCCCTTTTTTAACTTTTTGAGTTAAGGCCTCACTAAATTATGCAGGCTGCCTCTGGTCTCGAATTTGGAATCTTCCTTCCTCTAACTCCTGAGTTGCTGGGATTACAGGCATGCCCCACGCCAGCAGAATCCCTAATTTTAAACAATAGGTAAATTACCAAGTTCAGAGTGCCTACGTAAGAAGCTATCTGGGAGTTTTTATTGACAGTTATAATTTGATCCCCCAAATCCAAAGGCAGCATGGTAATTTAATCTGAATACTCGCAAATTTCCAGTAGTTACACTAATAGAGACATTACAGGACATGTAAATAGACCTGATTATTTTTCTTTTCAAATCCCAGCCATATACGCCTCCACTTCCTTTGTATCGAGTTCCAGAAACAATATCAAAATTACCCTCCTTTTGCTTCCTGTAGAAAAAAAGTAAATTAACTGTCAATTAGAAAAAGCTGCACAATCAAAACTTTAAGAGAAACAGAGGTAAAAATACAATCGCAAGTATATATATGGACTGTCCACTGAAAGACCTTCAAAACATGCCTTTCAAACCTGATTTTTTAAATTCATTTTTAAATGAATAAAGGAAAACTACAAAACAGTAGTATTTGCTGACTGCACCATGTGAAACCATCCTACAAAGTGTTAGTAAAATTATATATTTTTCCAATCCCTCCTCCATTCTCTTCATGTACCCTCTGAAGAAAGCATAATGCTAAAATAGGCTGGGGTCCCTGTCTAGACCTTTCTCTTTGCTTATAGAAAATTATCAAAGACACACTGTTAAGGTGTTTTTTTTTTTTTTTTTTTTTTTTTTTTTTTTTTTTTTTTGTATTTACAAAGTTAGAATCCAAAAGGTCCGCTTTATGACTTGGTTTTTATCAGTTAACAGTATACATCACAGAACTGTGGACATCCCCACAGGTCAGAGATCTTCTTATTCCTGGTTTACTGTTTTTTCCTTTCTTTTTTTTTTTTTTTTTTTTTTTTTTTTTTTTTTTTTTTTTTTTTTTTTTTTTTTTTTTTTTTTTTT